>JAJOZX010005243.1:30000-236763 GCA_023014485.1 Bathynomus jamesi | reverse complement strand
CAACCCCATCAGACAAAGGAACGAACCATTCCTCGCTGGGAAAGTAGTTTCTTTTCGATTGAACAACTGTATACTTACAATTTCTCAAGTTTTGTGTCAAATATAAGCGAAAGTGTTGATAAGTACCGTATATTGGGGCGTATAAGTCGGTATTTTAAGCTTAAAATTATGCCCCTAAAGTAGGGAGTCGAATTATAGGCCTCGTCTAAAAAATTACCTTCCACTTTTCATTTTAACTTGTATTTAAAGACAGGTCTACCTGTCATAGGTCCTCAGTTCCGCATTAGCTCGCTTTTGGTCAACATCTGAATTGGATCCATATGACGAAGCACTCGCAAATGTATCTCAGGATGTATATAATGAACTTATGTCAGATGATGATTATGAAGGATTCGATAACTAATTTTTACAAGGTTTTTACAAAGTTTTACTTTTTATGTTGGCAAGTTGGTGGTCGACTTAACACACCCAGAATAGGCTAAAATCTAAATCTGAAATTGAAAGTTAGGGGATTGACTAATCTGGACCGTAGACTTATACGTCCCAATATACGGTATTAAGATAATAAGTATTACATTTCTCTACTTGTATTTCTTTTTTTTATTTGCAAGTTGAACTAAAATGAATGAACATAATTGAAAGTTCAAATTGTTTCAACAAATAAAAAGTTCATCTTTATTTTTTTCAAAACATAAATTCTTCGTGATTTTATTGTAATTTATAAATTACTTAAAAGTATGGAAACAGAGAGAAGTGGCACAGTGCTAAAGCTTTAAATTCTTCATCTTCAAATATTTATAAGATTTGTGTTTATTAAACTCAAAATTTATCTACAATACTCATTGTTGAATTGGTCTTCTTGACAACCTGTTTTCAAAAATCTTTGGTTCGGGAGGCTGATTTTAATTCCACATTATTCATCACTGCCTGTTCTTGGTTTTATTTAGGGAAACCGTTGCTTGGTATTTCCATCAGGGTATGAAATTCCAAACCCCGCCCTATATATATATATATATATACACATATACGGGTGTCCCATAAGTCTGGAACCATAGGGTAAAATAAGTAATTCATGTTTTTCCGTTTATGCAATTGCCATGATGTCTTTGAGTAAGGAGAAGAACGCATCCAGGTAATTCTGCTCGTAGGAAATCGGAGTCAGAGGGAGGTCGCTGAGGAATTTAACAGATTGCATCCGGACCGCGTGCCGATAACACACAGCTGTCGGCAAACATGTAGCAAAGTTCAGGGAAACAGGATCCATAGGAGATAAACCACGTAGTGGACCTCCAAGGACATCCACCGACGATGACACAGCCGCTACCATCCTCGCTCATTTCACAAACAGTCCCCAAAAGTCTCTTCGGCTTTTTATTGCCGTTTTTATCATTTTGCCCTATGGTTCCAGACTTACGGGACACCCTGTATATATATATATATATATATATATATATTATATACACACCGGTTGCCCAGAAAAAAGTAAGCTATTGCTTTTAAGATTTTATTTCAGTTTTATTTTTGAAAAATGTGCAACAAAGATAGAGATATTAAAAAGAAATGTTATAAAGACATATAGAAGTGCTACATAAAAAGCAAATTATTTATTTAAATCGTTATAAAAGCTATAAAAGCAAGCAAATCTTGACAATAGTAAATATAATAGTCGATAAAAGCAATAGTTTACTTTTTTCTGGGCAACCCGGTGTGTGTATATATATATATATATATATATTATATATATATATATATATATTATATATATATATATTATTCACAAAAAAATCCGGCGCCACCCTATTCACAACATTATTTACATGATACATTGCCTTAACATTATCATTATCATAAATAAAAAAAAAAATATGGCTTTGATACTTGCATATTAATATTTTGTCATGTGCCTCGAGCCTTGATGACCATATGCAACCTTTAGGACATAGAATCGGCAAGTTTCTGGAAGTATTCTAAGTAGTCCGTGTCTGATAGCCACATTTTCAGTATTTCATTCCTGAGTTTCGGAATAGATATTGTATCACATTTGGCAAGCTTATTCTTAATATAATTCCAACAGTTCTCTATTGGATTTAAGTTAGGTGAGTTACAAGGCCATTCAAGAAGTTCAATGTTGTTGTCACCAAACCATTTTTTGAATTTTTTGCAGTGTGACACGGTGCATTGTCCTACATAAAAATGTTGCATCCATGGATCTCATAGAAACCCAATAAATGGCCTACTAAAACTTTATACCGATCAGCATTCACTGTATTATTCTTATGAAGGAAATACAAATCCCCACGATCCACCTTTCCACTAAAACATCCCCACACCATTACTGACTCTGAATGTTTCACCGTTTCTACAGTGAACTTTGGGGTGTACCTGCTGATGTTACTTGGTCGTCGTACCCTTCCATTACGTTTGTAATGCATTTAAATGAACTTTCGTTACTAAACATTACCTTCCTCCTTTGCTCTCATGTCCAGTTCTTTTATTTCTTTGCAAATGCTAACCGTTTTGCACTTTTGCACGCATTTGCTTCGTAGCAGAGGTTTCCGTGGAGCTGCTCGTGAGGGAAGGTCCAGTTCTTTCTGCAGCCTGTGCTGCACAGTTTGTTCAGAGACATTTGCGAGGATTTGGGGGTGATTTTTCTTAATTTGTGCAGCAGAAATAGATGGTTTTATTAATACTTTACACTTTAATAGTCAGTAGCCCTAGATGTCTCCCTTGGTCAGCCAGAGCCAGCTTTTCTAGGAGGAAACAATATTAGGAGGGAGGCCTCGGGCTGCAGCAACAAGTGAACGGATGGTGGAAGGTGCACCACCTGTTCGTTTAGATATTTCACATGTATGCACATTTTCTCGTTTCCACGCAAAAGTACGTGCTTTCTCCTCCACGGTAAGCATCAGAGGGCCCATAATGAATTGTTGATATAAAAATTATAAGTACTTTCTTTCAGGACACAAAAATAAAATCCACACAGAAGCCCAAAAATAACGTCCTCCCACTCCACTCACTAATGGGTAACTGAGGCTCTAGTTCACTCACATGTCATACCAGACTCATGCCCAGTTGCCAGACGTACGGAAGTTTGACTGGTGAAAATAATGGTTTTCAACGCAAATAAAAATCGACGCGCATAAGCACTGAAATCAAGGGAACCGCCGGATTTTTTTTGCGGTGTGTGTGTGTGTGTGTGTGTGTGTGTGTGTGTGTGTGTGTGTGTGTGTGTGTGTGTGTGTGTGTGTGTGTGTGTGTGTGTGTGTGTGTGTGTGTGTGTGTGTG
Organism: Bathynomus jamesi; assembly: GCA_023014485.1. NCBI lineage: Eukaryota > Metazoa > Arthropoda > Malacostraca > Isopoda > Cirolanidae > Bathynomus > Bathynomus jamesi. The sequence goes on along the minus strand of JAJOZX010005243.1, from coordinate 233,478 downwards.
TGTGTGTGTGCGCGCGTCATTATTGTATATAAATATTTTTTAAATTATTGAGCAGTTAATGTTTAGTTACGGTACATTAAATGATGAGAGATATCATGATGTGTGTAGTATATTTCTAGTAATTTTTTATATATAAATTTAATTTAATTTACTTTGTCTATTTGTTTCCAGTCGTAAAAATAATAATAATAATCGGAGATTGTTTTTCTTTTTACTAACATTGCAGGTAATGTTTAAAATTGTCGACTTTTCTGAACTCGAGCTTCAGTTCTGTGACATCATATAAAAAAAAGCCAGCGTCCGTAGCTCAATGGTTAAGACCGCTTCCTTATGAATATAAGCGAAGTGAAGACACTGAGGTCGGGGGTTCGACTCTCGATGATGCTGGTCTTAATAGTAGGGGAGTTAGCGCAAAGGGCCACATTAGTTTGACTTGAGCAGTGTACCAATTTCCGGCCTTTGCACTCATCATATAATCAAGAGACAAATGCGGGTATATATCGCTATCCGAATGGTTTACGTTCGGTTACTTTCCTTAGGATTGTGATTTTTCGGATAGCGAACGGGAGAACCCATGTATTAAGGGGGTTTGCGTCAATTGGGGACTTCCAGTATCAGACTGGACACTAGACAGTGGCATGCCACGCTGACTTTAGCCCTCAATCCACAGCATCAACAAACGCTCCATATTTTCCATAACCTGGTCTCTCGAGCTTGTTAGTCTGCTGGCACCCTGGCCCTCACACACACGGCGCTTTCCTTAATCGTTGATGCATTTTTTTCCTTATTGTTTCCACTGGTGAAGCTGGTAATCCAACGGCATGTCCGATTTTTGTAGGTCCTTCACCACGTTCATGCCGCTTAATAATTTCTAATTTCACTTCCAGGGTGACAGCCTTGCGCGATCTCTTGGCACGGGAGGGTGTACTTCGCGAGTCAGAAGATTCGGATAAGCGAGGGTTGCGTTCGGTTACTAAACATTGGGTGTCAATATAGGATATTCGGATAAGCGGAAATTCGATTATCGAACATTCGAATAGCGAGGGATACCGCTGTATATTTGTGTATAGTTTCTCTATACGAGCCAGGGTAATTTAAGGTTAGAACGCCATGTTAACTTGAAGTGGGTTAGAGTTGGGCTCGGATTTAAGATTTCTGCTATTAAGGGTCATTTCTGGGTCTTCCTCAGTGAAAAAGGGTGGGTGCAAAAGGGGCATGCTCCCCTGGACTCCCCTGCTTTCCCTCTAAAAAGTATTCATTAGGCGTTACTAAAGGACCACCACCTCCGTCGCACGTTCCCGACTCCTTTTGCCTTCTCAGCTCCGCTCTTACTCTTCCTCTTCTGTGGGTGACTACGTTTGTACGAAGGCCTCCTCTTCTTCTTTCTCTGTCGGACTATTCTTCCCGCCATTTAATTGTGTCCAGCAGTTTGGATCTCTCTCTCTCTCTCTCTCCTCGCCGTTTCCTGTAACCTTTTTCCCTTTCCTTCCGTCTCTTCTTTAAGTACCCCTTCTCTAATTTTCTTCCCTAATTTTGCCTTCTTCCCTTATCCTTGTGTTGTCGGCGCAAAATTACCCTGGCAGTGGAAGTGCCGGGGAAACTGCTATGCCTTCCTTATTAGGGACCACCATACCATCTTATATACCCTGGGCCCTCCAACTCTTCCCGTTGGCCTTGAGTATCCTGTTTGTTCATACCATAAAAAAAATAGATTAATAATAAAATAACTAAAAAAAACTCTAGAGTTCACAGTGGTGAAAAACCTTTTAAATGTATGTCTTGTTCTTTCAGTTCAGCAAATAGTCCTCGCCTTAAAAAACATTTAAGAATTCACTGGTGACTTGGTATCATTCCTCCTATTCATGATGGCGATGAATCTGTTAAGGGATCTAATTGATAATTTAGGAAATAGATACAGAACAAATCCAAGGCAACCGGAAACCCTGAACGTGCCTCATTTTATCTGTATGGGTGGCCTAAAATTGTATGCCCCAAATAAAGAAGAATCGATTAGGCGAGTGAAAGTGATGAAAATATTTGGGGATGACGTCTGCATAGAATTAAGGATGAATAATTTACAATAACCGTGAAAAGAGGCAGACGAGTCGAAGATGAAAACATAATAGTAAATGACTCTAAAAATAAAAGAGCTTGAACAGAAAAGCGCGCGCAAATATTTAGGAATAGAGGAATCAAAGAAACTAAGTAAAAATGCTAACAGCCAGGAAGCTCATTTCCCCACCATGTCGGAGTGAGTGTGCCGCATGGGTCACCTTTAGTCCCCGGCATTAATAGGGTAAGCAGCCAACTCACCCAACCCAAAAGCCAGCTAGTGGGAGCGAACTAGAAGCTTTACCGCCCAGAGCCCGAAGGTGTAACCACTGAGCTACCGAGCGCTTAGAAACTAAGTAAATAATTTATAAGAAGTTAATATTGGTTTCAATTAAACAGGAATAAAAGAACCGATAAACACATTGGCAATCCCAGTAATCTCTTGTAGTTGTGGCATAACAGATTGGTGTCAAGGAGAGAGAAATAAGTTAAATACCAATACAAGAAGACTACTGCATACGCACAAAGTCGTGTACGAAAATCGATGTACACCAAGGATTTTTCTCTCTCATAAAGAAGGGGCATTGAATTAGATAATATAGCTAGACCAAGCTAGAAAGCAGTAATAATAGAGACAGAGTGACAATCCAATAATGAACTGGATTCAGAACATACATACATTACCAAAATCTAATTTCCCTACAAATTTGGGTGAGAATGCAGAAACAACCTGGATATAAAGTACATAAGTTAATGAAGATGGGAAAAGATAGAAACTAAAGCGTACACATCCATCCACATAACCCTCCGAGTGGCCTAGCACCCCCGACCTACATGGCCAAATTCCACTCCTGCAGCATTTCATATACCATTCGTGGCGGCGCTTCCAAGCCTCGTCAAAAATAAGAGAGGAAGAGTTCCAAACTTGCATACCTCTAATAAACCACCTCTGTTCTAACCTACTTGCATCCACTTCTCGTGCATCACCCAGCTCAAGTCCACGCTTCCTCGCACAATCGTTCGCCATGTCCAACCATAATCATCTGCCTTCCTCTCCTCCTCCTACTTTCGCAAAAACACTTATGCATTCTTTCCACGATTGTCATGTTCCATTCTTTTAACATGCCCAAACAACCTTAGCACTCGTTCCTCAATTTTCACTTCCACCGACTTCTGAACATCACATCCGTCCAGCACCACACGATTTCTCACGGTATCAGCCTGCCACATGCCACACGATTTCTCACGATATCAGCCTGCCACATGCCACACTTCTCAGGTTATCTATCTCAGTCTCTTACTAGCAACTTCTCCCTTTTATGTCGTCAATGTTTTACATTCATACAAAAGTATCTGTACTAACATACCTTCACGTAAACGTTCCGCAGCATCTTTATCCAGTGTCTTTCTGCTTTCTCACAAACTTTTTCAACGCACCTACTACCTTTCTTCCTTGATTCATTCTACTATTAGTAGAATGAAGTGTTTGTTTGTTTGTTTGTTTGTTTGTATTTATTAACTTCGGCATTTGTATGTTCAATGCACATCCCGTATGCATCTGTATACATCCCATATATATGCTCTAGTGCTCTACCACCTCTAGTGTGTCACCATTCACCATCACATTGTAATATGGTCGTTGACCCGTTTTTATATTGTGTAAATATTTCATATTGTATGACAAAAATTCTTTTATTGTGAAGACTTAGCTTTTGACATTCATTTATTTTGAACTTGTACATTTGTGTTGAGCACATTGGGGCTAAATTTGATTAGTTGACGGCCATAATGTCTCGTGGAAAAAAAACTGTCCATTGTAAAAACGTCCCAAGGCAGGTCGATAACGGCCCACAGTAGGTGGAAACCGGCCACGTATTATATTGAATAAGTGCAATATTGCAAGTAAGATAGGGTCCTAACCAGACTCAACCTAACCAAACGAGTACCTATGAGGTAATATCGTTGGTTTTATACAATTCAAAAATAACTACATGATCAATTAACATTTTCATATACTCATTATCTACTTGGTTTTATTTTTATCTGATGGGCCGTTATGGTAACCTTCCATTTGATAAACTCTTAACCAAAATATTTGCTGGTTTTACAGCTATTTTAAAACACTAAATGGCAATGAGACGATTGCCAGTGTTACAAATGCAGCTTTCCCGGTCAGACTATCTTTTGCAATATGATGATAAAAACCCACTCTAATAGACAGAGTTTATTTCCACAACAGTTTCGATGCCCGCTAGCATCCTCTTCGGGTGGATACAGAAAAACGAATGAACCAAAAATGAGAGGGAAAACAGTCCAGGGACCATTAAGAAATTCGCACCTACAGTAGGTTAGATCCTGTTCTCCCGACACTGGAAGGGCATTTTTATTAAAGGGTGTTAGAAAATCTAGAAGAGGAAGAGCCATTGTTGTCCCAATGCGATATGATGACTAAGCTGATTGATGCAGCATTGCTTGTATATATTAAGTTAAGGTGTGTATTAGGGTGGTCCACTCTTATAGGGGTGGAATTTTTTTTGTGATTTGTTTTTATTGCTGGGTTGTAACTTATGAGGATGGATGAGAAAACACCTCTGGGAAAGTTTTATTTGAATCAGTTAATTTGTAGGGGTAGCACATGACACTTGAAGTTTTGGTATAATCTGAAAATCACAGCAAAGTTAATCTTGGTGACAGTACATGACTCTTAGGGTAACTAACAATTCCGAAATGAATTGACTAACAATTCCCTCTGCACCTCATTTGATCTTTGTTTTCTCGCCCAGTTGCCAGGCTGACTTCAGTGGTTGAGGAAACTGCTTCCTGTAGTTAGCAACAACTTGCAGGAGATACTGCAGTTATTCCTCATTCCTGGTGTGGCAGCCGTTGTATTCATTAATGAGAGCAACCCCCCTCTCTGCATGATCGTTCACGACAGAGAGGTTTGCCACTGATTTCTTCGCTATTTGGTAATCAGGATCACTGTCCCAATCCCGCACCTTCCTCAGGTATCCCACACCTGACCCCAGAGACAACAGCAGTCTTTTTGAGTTTGCTGTTGCTAGTGACTCGATTGAAGCCCCCTCAGCAACACCTTTCCTTCTCTTCTGGCAATCAGGCTTTCCTTCAACTTCCTCCATCGCCTTCACCATTGCTGTTTTAGTCTCTTCAGACACCTCAGGATCGAAAATCGCGAGGCCCACCATCTCCTCCGAAAGATACCAAAGATGACCGCTGAGTTTTTTTAATGCCACTTCCGAAATTTTGGGGTCATGGTATTCCCGAAGACTCTGCAGAAGACTGAGGTCGCTGCGAGGCGCAGCAGCAGCTATTGGCGCTGTCATCCATGCCTGCAGGTAGATGGAAACAGCGAAGACACTGACATCCTTAAGACACTTTTGCTCTCGTGGAGTGAGGGCTGGGATTTGTCCCCTGAACAGCCACATCTTCAATGAATAGATCACCTTAGATAACCATCTGGCTTGGTGCATGGGGCCAGGTCGCTTGAAGGTGTAGTTGTCAATGCTCCCTCCCAAGAAAATGATGGACAGATCGAGGAATTCCTGATAGTCATCTCGAAAGGATTTTGAGGAGTGTTTTTCCTCAGCAAAGCGGAGAATCCAATCTCTAATGGGGGCCAAGAGTCGATGCACCTCTTCATCATCCCATCCGGTGCCGTATGTTCCTGTGTCGATGAAGGTCCATTTGCTCTGAAACCTGCTGAACAATGGAACATCAGGTCCACTCGTTGGGCCATAGCAAGCAGTGAAAACTCCACCGATCATCACTTCCATGATGTGATGACGGCAGGCAAAATGGAGAAGGTCTTTCTTCAACTTCTGCTCCAACAACACACACGCTCCATTCAAACGACCAGCATTGGAGGCAGTGGTGTCGAAACACATCCCCACGACAGATTCTTCGAGGCCCCAATCAGTCAATAATTCAAAAACTGCGCTGGCTTGGTGTTCTGATCCAGTTGGTATTTTGGGGACTCCAAGGAGCTGAGATTGACCCGAAAAGGAGGAAATGAGCACAGGCAGCCGATCCACATGCGCATGGTCTCTGGTGTTGAGGAGATATGGAATAAGTTTTCCATCCCAGTGGATGATTGCAGGACCGGACTGAAAGGAAGCTTTTAGGCTACTGCAGATCATGATCCGATGTCGTTCTCTCTGCCGTTTGATGGAGGTCCGGGTGATGTTAAAATTCATTGGGCTGTGGCCAAGGCTCAATGCAGTCTCTGCTATTATGTAGGTTGCCATCCTGTCCGTAGTGTGTGTCCGATCTAGGGCAGCAGCTAGATTTGATGTTATCACATTCTTGACTCTTTTCACCTGTTTGGAGGTCGCTTTCCACCTTTTGCCCATTCATCTTCGGTGGAGGATGACTCGTCAGTGACTGAGGATTCTGTTGAGGACACCAATACTGCTGTACCCGACGTTGATGCACCTTCATTGACTGCCTGCATTACAATCGAAGAAAATGGACAATTAGTGTTAACGAACAACCTAATCATTGCAATCAAATGAAAGTAGGAATTTGAAGAACAATCTCACCTTTCTCTTTCGCATCTCCTCCTCCATCTTCCTGTGGGCAGCTTGTTTTTCTTTTTCTGCTGTTTTTCTGTCTACTCCCACCATGCATCCCCGTCTTCCAGGCTCTCGCTGGGCCAGCAAGAAGGCCTTGTCTTCTGGGTTTTTGATTAGAGACAAGGCATCAGCATGTGCCATATCAAATAGGTTCCGAAGTGTCTCCTTGAATCCCTCTTCGTTGTACACCTAAATATAAATACTAAATATATATAATATATATATGATAAATGTATTGACTGTTGTACAGTATAATATGTCATACTCTCGAGAAACTATTTTATTTATCATTGATCATCCAACTCACCTGCTTCTGGCTCCTCCTCATTCGTCCTTTTTTTATTTTGATCCAATCTTGGTGAAGGTCCAAGATCTTTTGGATTCCTTTGTATTTTTCCCTTGTCGGGATTCGAGCTTTGTTCCAAAATATTTCAAGTTGACCCCACACTACTTGAGCACTTTCCTTCAACTCCTCCTTGAGATTAGTGTGGTGATGAAGGAAGCATGACAATACTTCTCCACGTGATGGTAATTTGCTTCCAAGAAGCTTGTCCTTCACTTTATCTCCTTCAAGGAGATAAAAGCAAGAGCTTCGAACTTGAGTCATCATATATCCAACCACTAAACACAACCAATGAACACTACACCAATAATCTGTCAAGGAAAAGATGTATTACTGGAACTGGAACATAATATACAAGTAAATCTACTAGGTAGTGCAAAAGTGCAAAAATGAAGTACTGTGTGCTACCCCTAAAAAGTGATTGATTTGGGAAAAAATTGGCCAGAGGTGTTTCTCATTCATCCTCACAAGTTACCGCCCGGCAATAACAAAAAAAATCAAAACTTCAATTTTATGGACCACCCTAGACTGTGTATCCGTCTCATAATTGTAAGGTTAGTGAAAAAATTCACTTAATTTAGAGCTAGCATTTTTGGGCTCTTGTGGCATCATTGTTTGGGTATTCTTGTGCATCATTTTTTTGGGGCGCTGCGCGTCCTTGCTACTCGTTTGTTGAATGAGGCACTTACAGGGCGTGGTCTTATAGAGAGCTCTCTTGCAATTCAGTTTGGTTGTTTAGATAAAGATTGTTGCATCGTGCAATGGTGCAGGTTGTGTTGTTGCAAGGTTTAGAAGGAAGACCATAAATAGTGCCCTTTTGTTTTTTATCTTAATTTTATGCAACTGAGCCCTAAGGTAGGCCCACATCAAGTCAGCAACTCCGAGGTAGGACCTAATAGGACCTCCAAGTCCGTAAGTTTTTAGTCTAGCTTAACTTGGGCTCTAGGTTAAACTGGCCCTTCAGAGCTTGGCCGTTCACGGCTCAGCTGGGATTCTGAACCCGATAAAAAAAAAATAATAACATGGTCTTTCGAAACCGGATTCTAGCCCAAGACTGAATCAGTGACTATTTTCGGCAAAGCTCTGATTGTGAAAATTGTCGCCCAAGTTAGGCCTAGACGGGTTAAGCATAATTAAGTTAAGGTCCCAGGGTAGAAAGTTTGGTCGCCCAATTGCGAAACTTGGCCACTCGTCGTTGTTTTGGGCCTACATTTTTACCGGTTTGGTTAATTTTGGTTTATTATTCGTAGGCGAAGGTTGCAGACTTCAGTGCGCCAGTTACTTGGGTGGAAAATTTGGTATTCCATACTGGTGGTTGGTCAGTACCCCAACCAAACAATTCAGTTTATTTGAAAAAAAGCAAAATTTGAGTTTGATCATTTTGGTTAAGTATTTTTGCCAAATTCAGCTTATTTGGCATTGAGCCCAATTGTTGTTTGCATGAAGATGAGTGCAGCTGAATTGAACAAGTTTAAAAACAAGGAGAAGCGCCTACAAAGGTCTAATTACAAAGGTCATTGCCACTATAGATTCTGCCATAGAGCAAGAGGATTTAAGCTCAGTGACTGCGCAGCTTTCCATATTAGAAACTAAAAAGGTTGCTCTAAGCGAAGTAAATGTTAAAATTGAGGCTCTTATAGAAGAGGATGAAATAAAAAATAACATAATTTACTTTGAAGAGATTATTGATGATATAATTAATGTATGCCACAGAGCAAAAGAGTTAGTGGCTCAGTACAGTCAGAGACCAGTGTTATTTTATTTATTTGTCGGGTTCGAAATCCCAGCTGAGCCGTGAACGGCCAAATTCTAAAGGGCAAGTTAAGCTAAATTAAAACTTTACGGATTTGAGATCCTATTAGGTCCTACCTCAGGGTAACCTCAGGGTTGCTGACTCGATGCGGGCCTACCTTAGACCTTAAATTACATGAACTTAAAAGGTAAACAAAAGGGTACTATTTGTGGTCTTCTTTATGAACCTTGCAACAACAACGCAACCTGGACTATTGCACGATGCAACAATCATGTATCTAAACAACCAAACTGAATTGCAAGAGAGCTCTCTATCAAACCACACCTTTACGTACGACCTTCCACAAACGAGTAGAAAGGACGCGCAGCATCCCAAAATGATGCCAACAATGTGACCAAACAACGATGCCACAAGAGCTCAAAATGCTAGTTCTAAATTAATTTAATTTTCACTAACCTTACAATTATGAGATGGATATATATACACCTTAACTTAATATATATCAAGCAATGCTGCATCAATCAGCTTAGTCATCGTATCGCCTTGGGACAACAATGGTTCTTCCTCTTCTAGATTTTCTAACACTCCCCACCGAAGAGGCATTGTTGTCATTACCTTCTGCAAGGTTAGCCAAGCCTTCTTCATGAGGCTGTAACTCAAATGTTTCATCTTGACTATTTGTGTTTTTGCTGATTTCTAAAGCATAGAGTTTTTGTATAGGTCTCTTTAACTTTCTCCTGAAGTCTTTACCAGTGCAGACCTAACTAAATTGTCTTTGCCAACAAACAACTCTTCAATTATGCCAAGCTTCCAGCATTGCCTTGGTCTTTCATCCCCAATCATTACCACTTCTCCCACCTTGATACAATTTGCATTGGAGCCCTTTACCTTGCCTGATGGGTAATAATTGAGTTCTGGCAAGTATTCCATCTGCCACCTCTTCCATAACTGATCTTGTAGCTCTTCAGGTACCTGAACCGTCTGGTTAACTCTCCTTGAGTGCTCTGGATGGGCTGCAAGTCTTCTGGCACACTGGGGTTTGATGTTAATCGTTTACCACAAAGAAAATGATTTGGTGTCAATGGCTCTGCATCCTGCCTACTGTTGTAAACAAAAGTGATAGGCCTACTGTTCACCATTGCTTCTACTTCACATAAAACAGTAGAGAATTCTTCTTTGCTCAAATGAGCATTAGCTAAAAGTTTCTTTAATGGACACTTTACACTTCTCACTAGCCTTTCCCAAAATCCTCCCCACCATGGTGCTCTCTCAACAATAAACTCCCACTGTACCCCTTGGTGTGAAAAGTAGGATTGGAATCCTTCCTCTTTTAGCAAGGACCAAATTTCTTGGAGTTCCTTTGCAGCCTTTTTGAAGGTTTTTGCATTATCCGATATGATTTTATTGGGAAACCCCTTCTGTTCACAAACCTTTTAAAGGCCAAAAGAAATACATCACTACTTAAGTTGCTTACCAACTCCAAATGGATTGCTCTGGTGGTAGCACAGGTGAAAAGACATATATAACCTTTGTTAGACTCCCCTCGCTCATACACATAGACTGGCCCTGCAAAGTCTACTCCCACTACATCAAATGGGGCAGTATAGACACACCGTTCTCTTGGAAGTGGAGCCACCTTTTCATAATAAGGCTTTGCACTCCAACGCTTGCAAACCACACATTTATGCAAGACCTTTTTCACTACTTGTCTAATTTTGAGAATCCAAAATTGTTGTCTAATCTCTATTATCACTTCTCTAACTCCAGCATGTAACAGCTTATGATGAGTATCCAGGATCAAAAGGTCCACAAAGTGCCCCCCAGAAGGTAGCAAAATTGGATGTCTTTTCTCCTCTGGAAGCCCAGAAAACTGTAGTCTACCTCCTACTCTCAATAAATCCTGATCCAAAAACACATCCAAACCCTTGAGCGCAGAATGTGTGGTAGAACCTGTAATGGATGGCTGGTGAGCAATTCCCGCTCTTCACCAAATTTTTCCTTCTGCGCATATACCACCCAGTATTTCCTGGCTTGCCGAATCTCATTACTGTTCAGAATTCCTTCCCTTCTTGTTTCTCCCTTAATGTTGTTGGTAAATCTATATATCCATGCTGTCACTCTTAACAATCTTTTCAGACTGCTAATGTCCTCAAGCCTCAATATGGGGTCCTGCTGCATAACTTGACAACTGTTCACAGCGCATTTTCTCACCTCACTCACCCATGCTTCTTCAGCCTGGCATTCTCCTACAATAGGCTGATTAGAAGGCCAGTTTTCACTTCCAAGTTTTAGCCACTCTGGCCCATTCACCACAACTTGATTGTGAAAGATCTTTCACCGAAATTCCTCGTGTTGGTAAATCAGCGGGGTTTTGGATGCCTGGACAATGCTTCCATTGCTTGGGATCTGTGTGCGCTTGAATTTCCTCCACCCTATTGGCAACAAATGGTTTCCATTTCCTTGCCTGACTTCTTAACCAGTGCCAAACTATAGTGGAGTCTGTCCAATAATAGCTTGGAATTTCATAGAGGGCCAAAGACTTTCGCACTGTAATTGCAAGCCGACTAGCAATAACGGCACCATCAATTCCAACCTTGGAACAGAAAGCCTTTTCAAAGGTGCTACTCTACTCTTTGCAGCAACCAACCTGCAACTTACTTCTTCTTGCAATGCGCCTCTTATATAAATACAAGTTGCATAGGCTTCCTCACTTGCATCACAAAAGATGTGCAGCTCCAAATTGTCTGGACTATTGTTCAACTCTCCAAAGTACCATCTTGGGATTTCAATGTCTCCAAGATGTGCCAATTCTTTGAACCAATATTTCCACCTTACCACCATATGATCAGGTAACTCTTGGTCCCAACCAAGTCCAATTTCCAGAGGCTCTGAAACCAAATTTTTGACTTTATCACAAATGGAGCCAGGAATCCAAGAGGATCAAAGACCTTCGAAGCCAAACTAAGAGCTGTACGTTTTGTCCACCTTGTCTCATTCTCAGCCAGCTCTACTAAAGATTTCCCATTGAAGGTAAACAAATCATCATCTTGCTGCCAAACGATGCCTAGCACCTTTGCGTCTATTGCCCACAACTCCTTAATACCAGAATCCTCAATACTTTCTGCTGCATCAGGTACTACAGAGGAATGACTCATAAACTCTTGTAATTGCGAATGATTGGTCTGCCATTTTCTGAGCTCCATGCCAGCCTCCCTCATTATAGCTCTAGCCTCCATGAATATCTCTTTAGCCATTTCTGTATTATCCACGGAACATAGCAAATCATCAACATAAAAATTTTTCCTTATGTGTTCAATAGTGTTAGGATAGACTTCAGAATATTTCTTAAAATGGTACTGCATAGTAGCTGCCAACAGAAATGGACTAGAGCTGAGGCCAAACAACACTGACTTCATTCTATATGCTTGAACCTTAGGTTCATTTTCCAACAAGTCTTTCGTATCCACCCACAGATACCTTACTGCATCTCTGTCCTCTGGTTTTAACTTTATCCGCAAAAAGCTTGCTTCACATCTGCAGTCAATGCTACTCTACCAAACCTGAATCTCAGTAACAAGGAAAATAAATCTGCATTTAAATTTGGCCCAGCATCCAAACAGTCATTCAAGGACACACCACCTTTGTCCTTGGCTGAGCCATCAAAAACTACCCTCAGTTTGGTGGTAGTTTTGTCTCGCCGTACCACTGCATGGTGTGGCAGATAATGTGCCTCCTGGCTCACCAGCTCACCTTGCACCCTTTCAGCATAGCCCTCCCTTACATAACTTAGGATGGCCTCATCGTATTCAATTAACAACTCCTCATTTTTTCTTAGCCTGTACAATGAAGTCTCCAACCTCCGATTAGCTAGCTGAAGGTTTGAACCGGGTTTGCAAGAATCCTTCCATGGTAGGCCAACTTCATAGCAACCATCTCTAAACCCAATCCCTTTTTCAAAGTGCTCTAAAACATCATTGTTCACTGTACTTGCCTGGTTGTCCTTTATACCAATAGATTCAAGTTCCCAAAATGCTTTCAAATGCCTTTCCAGACCATGGCTGTTCTCCTCAATCTTAACAAAGAGAGCCTTAACTTCCATTTCATTGCAATAACTACCATGTAGCATCCAGCCTAGCTTACTTTCAATAGCTACTGGGCCTTGAGATGTACGGACAATATTACCAGTGATGAAGTCCCAATAATAGTCAGCTCCAATCAAAAGACTAATATCTTCTGTTCCCTCAAACTTATTATTGCCCAAATTAATTCCTTTAACTTGCAATTCTTGGACACATGCCATATCTAAACAAGTAGTGACTGGAGCACAAAGTTCCTCAATCTCTACAGCTTGGACCTTGATAGTGGGACTTTGCGGTAACAACCCTTTAACCAGAACTTCTACCTTCTTAAATTTGGTTCGGTTTTGAACGGAACCCCCACACCCAGAAATTCTTAAATTTTCCCTCTTAAGTTCTTTAAACTTCAATTTTCTGGAAATTCTGGTCTTAATAAAACTACACTGGCTACCACTATCAAACAACACTCTTACAGTAGCTTCTCCCTCATTCCCAATTAATAAGGCTGCAGTTGTTTGCAATAATCCCCCTTTACTTTTACTCCCTTGCATAGCAGTGGCATGTGCCACTGATGTCTCTACTTCTGGGGTAGGCCTACTAAGAGTGTTTTCACACAATAATGGCTGATGCCTACCATGACATTTTTTGCACAAATTTTAAACTTACAAAACCTTGCTCTATGACCTTTCAAAAAACATTTAAAACATGCTGTGGACTTAGTTACCCTGTCCTTTCTCTCCTCAAAGGGTAACCCCCCCCCCCCCCAAAGGGTAAGGCCTCAGCCACCTCACATTTATATGACTTGTGGTTGCCTTCGCAAAATATACATTCCTTGATTCCCTTTAATTTATTCTCAGAGGAGGCATGTAGAGCTGACACTGTACCTGGGCTATTCCTTTTTGTGGAAACTTTGGTGCTGTGCCTGCCTTTGTCCTCTTGTTTACCATCCCACTGTGCAAACTCAACTCCCTCTCGTCTTGCTAATTCTGTGCCTAAAAGACTTAACATCTGCTGAAGGGGGATGTACACATGTTCTGCAGAGTGTCCCCTACTTAATTCAAGCAAAATTGAGCTAGGCAATTTAGACTCCAGTGTAGGAACCAACATTATACCATACTTTTCCATTCCTACACCCAAGTTGTCCAGAGACCTAGTTCTAATTTCAAATTCATCATATAACTGCCGTAACTCCTTGACACTATTAGGATTATTAACAGGAGGTATAGTTAAAAGTGCACGGAGGTGGCTTTTAATTAAGATCTCTGGCTTACCAAACCGTTTCTTTAATATATCCCAAGCCACATTATAATTAGCCTCTGTTAATGCTAATCCTGCTATAGTCTTTGCTGCCTCCCCTTCCAAGAGGGACCGCAAATAATTAAACTTCTCCACGGCACTTAACACTTGACTAGAATGAACTGCTGATTGAAAACTGTCTGCCCATCCTTGCCATTCCTGAATACTCCCAGAAAATGTTTTGAGTACAAGCCTCGGTAATTGAACTACAGATCTGTTAACCTTAACTTCACAAGCATCATTTGTTGAGTGTTGTGTTTCATTATTAGACCTGGTCTCTAACTGTACTGAGCTGCTAAACTCTTTTGCTCGGAGGCCTACGTTAGTCATATCATCAATAATCTCTTCAAAGTAAATTATGTTATTTTCTATTTCATCCTCTTCTATAAGAGCCTCAATTTTAACATTTACCTCACTTAGAGCAACCTTTTTAGTTTCTAATATGGCAAGCTTCGCAGTCACTAAGCGTAAATCCTCTTGCTCTATGGCAGAATCTATAGTGGCAATGACCTTTGTAATTAGACCTTTGTAGGCACTTCTCCTTTTTATAAATTTGTTCAATTCAGATGCACTCATCTTCAATGTAAACAACCCTTGGGCTCAATACCAAATGAGCTGAATTGGCAGAAATACTTAACCAAACTGATCAAACGCAAATTTTACTTTCAAATAAACTGAATTGCTGAGTGGGGTACTAACCAAACACCAGTATGGAATACCAAATTTTCCACCCCAGGACCTTAATTCAATAATGACCCAAAATTAACCAAACCAGAAAAAATATAGTTCAAAAAACGACCGACGACTGGCCAAGTTTCGCAATTGGGCGACCAAACTTTACCCTGGGACCTTAATTCAATAATAACCCAAATTAACCAAACCGGAAAAAAAGTAGGCCAAAAAACGACAGACGACTGGCCAAGTTTCGCAATTGGGCGACCAAACTTTACCCTGGGACCTTAATTCAATAATAACCCAAAATTAACCAAACCGGAAAAAAAGTAGGCCAAAAAACGACAGACGACTGGCCAAGTTTCGCAATTGGGCGACCAAACTTTTACCCTGGGACCTTAACTCAATAATAACCCAAAATTAACCAAACCGGAAAAAAAGTAGGCCAAAAAACGACAGACGACTGGCCAAGTTTCGCAATTGGGCGACCAAACTTTTTACCCTGGGACCTTAACTCAATAATACTCAACCCGTCTAGGCCTAACTTGGGATACAATTTGCACAATCAGAACTTTGCCGAAAAAATGGTCACTGACTCAGTCTTGGGGTAGAAATCCGGTTCTGAAGGACCATGTTATTTTATTTATTTGTCGGGTTCGAAATCCCAGCTGAGCCGTGAACGGCCAAATTCTAAAGGGCAAGTTCTACCTAAAGCCCAAGTTAAGCTAAATTAAACTTTACGGATTTGAGATCCTATTAGGTCCTACCTCAGGGTAACCTCAGGGTTGCTGACTCGATGCGGGCCTACCTTAGACCTTAAATTACATGAACTTAAAAGGTAAACAAAAGGGTACTATTTGTGGTCTTCTTTATGAACCTTGCAACAACAACGCAACCTGGACTATTGCACGATGCAACAATCATGTATCTAAACAACCAAACTGAATTGCAAGAGAGCTCTCTATCAAACCACACCTTTACGTACGACCTTCCACAAACGAGTAGAAAGGACGCGCAGCATCCCAAAATGATGCCAACAATGTGACCAAACAACGATGCCACAAGAGCTCAAAAATGCTAGTTCTAAATTAATTTAATTTTTCACTAACCTTACAATTATGAGATGGATATATATACACCTTAACTTAATATATATACAAGCAATGCTGCATCAATCAGCTTAGTCATCGTATCGCCTTGGGACAACAATGGTTCTTCCTCTTCTAGATTTTCTAACACAGGTCTAATAATGAGACAACCCTCAACATATGGTGTTTGTGAAGTTAAGGTTAACAGATCTGCAGTTCAATTACCGAGGCTTGTACTCAAAACATTTTCTGGGAGTATTTAGGAATGGCAAGGATGGGCAGACAGTTTTCAATCAGCAGTTCATTCTAATGAAGTGTTAAGTGCGGTGGAGAAGTTTAATTATTTGCAGTCCCTCGTGGAAGGGGAGGCAGCAAAGACAATAGCAGGATTATCATTAACAGAGGCTAATTATAATGTGGCTTGGGATATATTAAAGAAACGGTTTGGTAAGCCAGAGATCTTAATTAAAAGCCACCTCCGCGAACTTTTAGCTATACCTCCTGTTAATAATCCCAATAGTGTCAAGGAGTTGCGGCAGTTATATGATGAATTTGAAGTTAGAACTAGGTCTCTGGACAACTTGGGTGTAGGAATGGAAAGGTATGGTATAATGTTGGTCACTACACTGGAGTTTAAATTGGCTAGCTCAATTTTGCTTGAATTAAGTAGAGGACACTCTACAGAACATGTGTACATCCCCCTTCAGCAGATGTTAAGTCTTTTAGGCACAGAATTAGCAAGACGAGAGGGAATTGAGTTTGCACAGGGGATGTTAAACAAGGGGACAAAGGCAGGCACAGCACCAAAGTTTCTACAAAAGGAATAGCCCATCCATCTTGCACAGGGTCCCTCAGAAGCTAGGGCCGGTCCTGCAGCTAAGGGGCGCGCGGCTTTATAAACATGGCTCTATCCCAGGTTTAAAATCGCGCCATTTCTCAGTCTAGATTCCAACATGGTGTGCGAAACTTTCAATCTTAATTATATCGAAGTTCATCGTTATTTTTTTAATGACGATTTAGCCTTAGACCTTTACAGAGACCGCAGCGTTATTCCGGAATCCTGTAATTGTTCTCAGTGCGGTAAAAAATGCGCTATTCAGAGATAAGGCATTATTTCAGTGCAACACTAAAACAGTTAAGTTAGGTTGCTTTAATTGGTGGTGATTATTTTTTTTCTGCGTTATTTGGTGATATTTCTTGGTTTTTTCTGCTACTTTTTCGTGCTTTGTGCAATGGTACTTGTCTATCCAAAACACCTTAAAACTGATGTTTTTTCATAATTCTACAACTATTGACAATATGTACGACACAAAGCACGAAAAACACGTAGAAAGAAACAAAAATTATCATCGAACTCGGCGATGCCACTTAGCTGTGCATAATTGCCAAATGTTTATATACTATACTTTAATTTGAGTTTAAATCTAATAAAATTGCATAGTTTATTCAGATTTGATAATTCAGAAGTTTTACTGTTGACGAAAATTGAGCTTCACTTTTGCAACAAATTTTGAAATATTTGTATAAATAAATTTAAATGAATGAATGATTCTTGATCGGGAAAAGTAATTATAAATATTACAATAACTTAACATACAATTGCTAGTTGCACTACAGTATTGATATTTATTTTTCCTGTTAATTTGGACCCTAAGCTTTACAGTAGGCTTTACTGGGCTCATTTGGAAATAAAGACTGCCGATTGAATGAAATGAATTCAGAATTATTTACTCGTTTATTTTTAACTTATTTACTTATTACAGGTATCGTAATCTATATTATAATAAGAGAGCTGTCCGTCTGTCCGTCACACTTTCAGAAATTGTGAGAAAAAAATTCAGAAATTGTATTACGGGCGGCAATGTGAAGCTCAAGATTTTCATGACTGTGTTCTTTTCTGTAGTTTAGCAATGGGGGAAGGGTGGGGGGGTTAGGGTTATGGGGGATGGGTGGGGTAATGGGGGAAGGGTGGGGGTAGGGTTTAATGGGGGATGGGTGGGGTAATGGGGAGAGGGGTTAGCCCCCAAGTTGTATGAATGGGGGTGAGGAGGTTTTGGGAGATACCAGATTCAGAAATGTTGACACAATGTGAAGCTCAAAATTTTCACGGCTGGGTTCTTTTTTTTGTAGTTTAGCCTGTCTAACCGTCAGCGAAGCGGCGGGAACTGTACTAGTACTAAATAATTTACAATCAACATATACTTTACAAGTTTTCTTTCGTAGTAATGTGAAAATTACCGCGTAAAAGTTACCCCTCTTAACCATTTTCTGTTAACAATTTATTAGGGAAACTATAATTTCATGCGTCTACAAATGTTGGATTTCTGTTCATTGTCAATGTTAATCTAACAGATTTTGGAAGAACCGAATTATGTCAAAAGTGCGCAAAGTTTTACACAATCTTTCTTTACTATAATAGAACTGATTCTATCTGTGGAAAAAATCACAGAAAATAATTTCATACCGAAAAAGTCGGTGAATAATTTCATACCGAAGATTTTGAAAAGAAATTTAATATTAAGGCAGCGAAAGCTCGATATTTATTTTCAGTTCACGAGGGAATTAGATTTTAAAAGCAGCTTCACATATCATCACACAATGGGTTCGGATGTGAAGCTTAAGTTTTTCATGGCAGCCTTCTTTTCTATAGTTTTATTGACCGAATGACTTTTCTCGATTTCACAAACGTAGATGGAATTTTGTAGAAACGTCCACAGACTATTTAAACTGATGATTACACTGCCCAACAAAAAAAAAATTTTTTGCTGCGGATTTAATTCTAAGACCTGTTTCTGGATAATATTGATGTGCTGATTTCAAAAATCACCTTAGATTTTGTCCATCACATCATTTTTTGTGCAATGCAATATGCCTATTTTGGGTGATCCATGAAGGGCGCTTATCAAAATTGATGATTTTTGAGACCTGTTAACAGCTGTTTTGCTGTTAAAATTTTATCTGTGGAATACGCAAATCTGTGCATTAAATCTAAAGGTCATGTACAACATATTAAAATCTTGGGTATCTGTGATTTCCCCAGGTGTGAGCGTGACGTCATTATGGAAAACTGATGAGTGGGTAGTTGGGAGGTAACGAAAATGGTTCACTGAGTAGGTAGGTAGTTAATCTAACAATTATTAAATTCCTTTTATGTCAATAACTGGGTGGATGAAACCAATTGGTTGCTCACCAGAGTTATTCTCCACACTAGTATTTATATACTGTGTGAGAAGAGCGTGCTCGGTAATAGATACATTACCGCTCAACCAACCGAGGAAAAAACCAAGACAACGCTGGTGGAAAAAGCCCCGCGAAGAGGAGAACAAAGGAGGACGAAAACGAACAACGGGGCGAGAGGACGCACCAGCAAGTGCGCTCTCGACAATTACACAACCGGAGAAGGGAGAGACTCCAATAACTAACAGTAAGTGACTAATTGAGTTTTTAACCCATCAATTTAATCACATTAAATTAAGCTGGGTCAGACAAGTTAGGCCTACATTGTGGCCTAAGACCCAGCATCAACTCATAGCTTAACAAAGGTGAAGGTAGATTGCCCTAACCTAAATTGGTGAGGAATCCTACTGTGGACCTCAATTTATCTGCCCGCTCTGGACCATTTCCGGAATCTCTAGGCTGACCCCTCTAGGCTAGACTTGATCTACTCTATAGTTAGACTGGAGATAAAAGGGGTGGGTTAATTGTAGACCGATTCATACGGAGCATTTTTCGCATTGGTGGTCCGTGTGGGGAATTTACAAACCCTAACCTTACTTAAAAAAAAATTGCAGAATTAGGCTAAATGGTCTAGCCTAAGCCTAAGCCTAACCTAATCAAGCCTAATTAGGTCTACAACCTAGGGCCTAACTAGGAAACATTTACATTTAAGGAGTCTCATTTTCTTATAAGCTTAGACCTGAGTGACACACAAGTACTTGGGGGGGATTAAACCAAATTTAAACTTGACTGTTTTGTCTGTGCTCTCTCTTCTCTGGTAATTTCTTCTTGTCCTCTATTTCATTACGATCCCCAGTTAAACAATTTTGACTTAGACATGGACAGTGCGGAATTGAAAAAGTTAAAAAAGAAAAGGGGGGCAAAGTTGGGAGCTGTTACAAAGGCTGTGAACACTTTTAACAATATTACACAACCAGGTAAGGAAAATTTAGAGTGTGTAATTCTTAAATTGGAAACTAAAAAGAAGGAAATAATAGCCATTAATGAGAGTATTTCAGAGTTAGTTGAATCCGAAATGGCTGAAGAACAATTGATAGACCTTTACGCTGATGATGATGACCAGGTAATCTCAATTGAACAGCAAATAACGAGACTACGGTCTCGTTTGACTGACTTAACACCAAAAAAACCTAATTCAACTGTTGAAAAGTTTAGTTACTTAACTAGTTCCCTTAAAGGCCCAGCCTATAACCTGATAGCCTATTTACCAGCCGTAGGGAATTCATATGAAGTAGCTATTGATCTTTTAAAACGTAATTACATTAATAAAGATGAGATTGTATATGAATTATCTCAACAAATTTTTGAATTTGCACCCATAAAAGATAACCATAGTGATATGGAAAATTTTTATACAAAATTAGAAGCTATTATAGGACAACTGGTTAGCAATGAGATAGATATTAAAGCTTCATCTTGGATTATACAAGGCATAGTACTTAGGTGCCTTCCTTCGAGGGTTAAAGATATTTTAATTCTAAAGACGGGAGAAAATTATCCTAATTTAGAAAGTATAAGAAAACACTTCCCCAATATCCTAACTAATTACAAATTGAGAGATTTTCCAACACATAAGACCCAGACTATGGATAAACCAAAGACTGTTCCCAGAGACCAACTAGCTACAGCCAAACAGACAAAACTTGATACTGTAGAATCAAATGTGACCAACTATAATACACGAACACCTACATTACAGAACTTTAATGTAACTGCTGCCTCAACTTACACACCACATTGCAAATTTTGTGCAAGTAATGAACACAGTAGTACTGGGTGTGACAAATATTCAGACTTTAACCAAAGAGCTAAAAGATGCGAACAGTTGAACCTGTGTAAAAAGTGTACTGGCCAGGGACATTATAAGAAAGACTAAATCTAGGTTAAGATTCAAGTGTAAGTTTTGTAAAAGTTTACGACATGTCTCATCAATGTGCGATTCACCAAAGTGTCCAAACAATAGTACTCAAACTCAAAAGATACCTCCCCCAAACAAAGGTAATCAAGAAAATGCCTTTCATGGGACATTCTGTTTGTTCAAACAATGTAACAAGAAACACTGAGATTCTTTTACCAACTATTACTTTGGACTTAGTGAATAGTGAGGGTAGCACCACTCCAGTGAGATGTCTTATAGACTGTTGTTCTCAACAAACATTTGTTTCACAAAATGTAGTTAATAAATTTGGTTTGACACCAAGCCCGAATGAACAAAACCTCAATATTGCATCCTTTGTTAAGGATAACTCTGACAAAAATAGCTATAAGACAATTGACCTGGAACTACATTTAGAAAGTAAATTCAAGAAAATTGAAGCAGTTATTATTTCTAAAGTAGGACAAAACAAACTGGTTATACCCAAACTAGAACAAACCATAAATCATTTGGGAAAACACTACAAAATAGCTGATAGACATATCACTAACAACACAGTAGCTAACATTGAAATGCTAATAGGGGCAGATTATATTAATCTTATTCATAAGGGCATAGTAGAGATAGGTAATGGTATAGCTATTCAGACTCCATCAGGGATAGCCCCTTTGGGTGACCTATCAAAATACAACCTAGACCTAAACCAAAACAGATCATGACCAACAAATACTATGTGCCTCAACTCAGTCCTACATAACACCTGTAAGAATAGCAACACTTTGAATAATATTATCTCAACTGAGAACATTAATTCATCATTATCAAATGAAACTTTGGATGAGGCAATTCAAACTTTATGGTTACTAGAATCTGTGGGTATACATGACACAAATCAAACTTCAGAAGATCAGTTAATGGTAGAAAGATTTGAAGACACCATTCAGTGCAAAGACAATAGTTATTTTGTTGAGTTACCTTGGAAAATAAATTGTCCAACTTTAAGAGACAATCTCAAAGTAGCTAAAGGACATTTATATAAAGTAATGAAAAAACTCAAACAAGATAATAATATTCCATCATATAATGATGTCTTCAAAGAACAGCTACAGAAAGGCTTCATTGAAGAAGTAACAAATAACCCTTTTAAAAAAGATGGTTGTCATTATTTAACCCACAGGGGGGTTTATCGACAAGATGCCCCAACAACAAAACTCAGAGTAGTATATAACTGTAGCCTCAAAGACAGTGATAAACACAGTTTGAATGATTGCCTGATTGAGGGTCCTAATCTCATTTCTGACCTTGTGAAGATCTTACTGAGGTTCAGGTTAGACAAATATGCCGTACAAAGTGACATTTCAAAGGCATTTTTGAGAATAAATCTTAAAAATGAATATGATAAGAACCAACTTAGGTTCTTATGGTTCAAGGATCCATTTGATTTGAATAAAGGGTTCATAACCTATAGATTTAATGTTGTGTTGTTTGGAGCCAATTGCTCACCTAGCCTATTAGCATTGACAATTGGACATCATTTGAACCAGTTTAATAACTCTTTAACATTGAACTTCCTTAAGGAACATTTTTACGTAGACGATCTAATAGGCTCAACAACAACAAAATCTGAATTATCTGAAGTCTATGAACACTCTCAAAACATTATGCAACAAGGTAACTTTGAACTTAGAGAGTGGATTTCAAATGATGAGGATTTAAACAAAAAGATTTTAAAGGATAATAATGGTCTTACTGAGCCATCAGACAGAGTTAAAACTTTAGGTATGAACTGGTATTTGGATGCAACTTCTAACAGTCATGATTCAATCTGTACTAAAGGTTTTAAACTTGATGAGGAAGCAAATACTAAAAGACAAATATTATCAGAGGCTTCCAAAATTTTTGATCCCATGGGTCTATTCTTGCCTTCAACAATAAAATCAAAGATTCTCCTCCAAGAAATTTGGAGGACAAATGTTGGGTGGGATGATCCAATAACAAATGAAAATCAAAAATCTTGGAAGAAGTTAGCTGCTGATTTAACAAAAGTGCAGAACATTAAAATTCAAAGGTGCTGTGGGTTTAGGGATAAGCCCCAGAGACTTCATGTGTTTGCTGATGCAAGCACACAAGCTTATGGGTGCTGTGCGTATCTTGTGAGCCCTACAGAAAGTCATCTAATTTATGCAAAAGGGAAAGTTGCACCTCTCAAACCTACCCGAACCATACCTCAATTGGAACTATTGGCTGCTACATTAGCCATTAAAACCATTTCATTGCTTAAGGATGCTTACCATGATGTGTACTTAACTCATATCCACATCTGGCTTGACAGTCAGATTTGTCTTGCCTGGATACGGAATGATAGCATTAATAGTAAGAATATCTTTGTAAGAAATAGGCTAAAAGAAATAGCTGAAGCTAATGAAAGCCTACAAGTAAACTTTCACTATGTTCCAACTAAACAAAATCCAGCAGACTTTCTGACCAGAGGTTTATCCTACAAGTTGTTGAAGTCAAACAAAACTTGGTTTATGGGACCTAAGTGGCTCTGTAATACAGACCAATGGCCTGTGGAACAAGTTAACTTGACATTAAATTTAATCTTTTCAAATGAAAAGGTTGAACCAATCACTAATTATGAACAGTATTCTGATTTCAGTAAACTTGTCAGGGTCACAGCCTACTGTTTGAGGTTTGCTCACAACTGTTTAACCACAATTAACAAACAGCTAAATAAAAACAATCATAATTATACAGAAGTTGCAACCAAATACTGGATAGGCCATGCACAACAAAAAGAGTACAATAAAGAGTTAGAATTCTTAACTAATGGGAACCAAACAAAAGAACCTGTACCATCAGTAGTTGTGGATCTAAACTTGGTCAGAGATGAGGAAGGCCTTCTAAGGTGTAAAGGGAGATTAGACAAATCAAAACTGTCATACAAAAGCAAACATCCCATCCTTTTACCTAGATTTAGCTATTTGACAACATTAATCATCAGAAAAACACATAATGATGTATATCATATGGGGGTACCACAGACACTAACTACATTAAGAAAACTTATTGGATACCCAAGGGAAGGATCACTGTTAAAACAGTCCTGAGTGAGTGTGTCACATGTAGGCGTATTCATGCTAGGCCCTATAGGAAACCAAATCCTCCTGCTTGGCCAGAGGAGAGAGTTACCTCTCACAGACCCTTTGAGAGACTGTAGGCATTGACTATACAGGAGCATTGACTGTGGGGTGGGTGACACTGAACAAAAAATGTACATTGTACTGTTTACATGTGCTGCCTCACGAGCTGTTTATTTGGATGTTGTGGAGGACCTTACAGCAGAATCTTTTGTTGCTGTCTTTAAGAGATTCTGTGCACGACATTCAGTACCCAAGACAGTTTGGACTGACAATGCTACATATTTCAAGGCTGGTGAACAAGTCATCCACGACTTGTTAAGCGATGAAATCACACAATTATATATACAAAATTCAAACATAAAGTGGAAGTATATTCCGTTGCCTCTCCTTGGTATGGTTCTATCTGGGAGAGGAATATACAAACCGTAAAGAATTGCTTGAAGAAAGCAATTGGCAAAAAACAGATACACTTATTTGGGTTACTCACTCTCCTGGCTGAGATTGAGAACATCATTAACAATAGACCACTCACTTATGTGAGTGACAACATTAATGACCCGGAACCATTAACTCCAAATCATTTGATTCGGGGAGAACAAGTTAGTCTCCTGCCGGACTACAATATAGACTCTTCAGAAGACCCAAACTGGACTCAACGACATGATGAGCTCCAGACTAAGTTACAACATTTAACTAGAGTTAAAGCTCATTTCATTAAACAGTGGAAAATTGAGTACTTGATGGGTCTAAGGGAGAGACATAAACAAATGACTAAGAAGGATTGGTCTGACACAATTAAGGTAGGGGACCTTGTTCTCATACATGACAGTACTCCAAGACAATACTGGCCTCTGGCTAGAGTTTCAGAACTCAGACCAGGGGCAGACGGGGTAACAAGAGTGGTCAAATTAAGGACTTCAACGGGTGACACAACAAGAGACATTTCTCTTTTGTACCCTTTAGAGTCTGGACCCAAAACAATGGACTTTGGAGAACCTTCTCCACTGACAGTAACAACTGGAGACACTGAACTTCCAGTAACTATTCCTTGACAGTAGGAGTGGTAACGCATCCTACTACAACATTGACAGACACAAGACCTCAGCGACAAACAGCATTGAAGGCGCGACTATTTTTACAAAAAAAAATAGATGCTGGGGAATTGTAATTTTATCTTCTAACTTTCATTTTTTCTTTTCTTATGGTAAAGACCATAGACAGTTTCATCCTATGGATGTATATTTTCTCTTCTAATTAAATGCTACACCTTCTCCATGAGAAGGTGAGGATAGGCACTGTTAATCACATTAACAGGCATTTACAGTCAAATAGTTAGCTAGTCTACACTCAGACAAAAATTGGTGACAATGACACCAAAATTTTTATCTCCCGGGGCCCCCAGTATATGGAAAACTGATGAGGGGGTAGTTGGGAGGTAACGAAAATGGTTCACTGAGTAGGTAGGTAGTTAATCTAACAATTATTAAATTCCTTTTATGTCAATAACTGGGTGGATGAAACCAATTGGTTGCTCACCAGAGTTATTCTCCACACTAGTATTTATATACTGTGTGAGAAGAGCGTGCTCGGTAATAGATACATTACCGCTCAACCAACCGAGGAAAAAACCAAGACAACGCTGGTGGAAAAAGCCCCGCGAAGAGGAGAACAAGGAGGACGAAAACGAACAACGGGCGAGAGGACGCACCAGCAAGTGCGCTCTCGACAATTACACAACCGGAGAAGGGAGAGACTCCAATAACTAACAGTAAGTGACTAATTGAGTTTTTAAACCCATCAATTTAATCACATTAAATTAAGCTGGGTCAGACAAGTTAGGCCTACATTGTGGCCTAAGACCCAGCATCAACTCATAGCTTAACAAAGGTGAAGGTAGATTGCCCTAACCTAAATTGGTGAGGAATCCTACTGTGGACCTCAATTTATCTGCCCGCTCTGGACCATTTCCGGAATCTCTAGGCTGACCCCTCTAGGCTAGACTTGATCTACTCTATAGTTAGACTGGAGATAAAAGGGGTGGGTTAATTGTGGACCGATTCATACAGAGCATTTTTCGCATCATGATCTGAGAGAGATTTCCAATTGGCGGAGTGAGAGCAGCCGGTTCCGCTAGTGACGTCAGTCTGTCCTGGTTGGATACAGCTGCAAAGTGTGTGACGTCATCGCCTGCTCGCCACATGATTGGGAGCGGCACAGAGTTACATGTGGGCAGCATTCAGTGATCCAAATCCAATACTGCGGCAGGTATTTGCGATCAGTGGTGAGTGAAGGGTGCGTTGCAGCTCATCATCATCATCATGTCTGCTGTTCGAAGAAAGTGTTCAAACAGCCCAGATGTTTTCTGCTACATTTGTGGATGCTTTACGTTACTAAAGCAGAGGATGAACATTACTGATTTTCGTAAAAGAGGCATACCTGGCCTATTTTAAAGTTAAACTTGGAGATCAGGATAAGTCGTGGGCTCCTCACACTGTTTGCAAAACTTGTGTGGAACATTTACGACAATGGACAAATGGAAACAGAAAAGGTTTGAAGTTTGGCATTCCTATGGTATGGCGAGAGCCCAAAAATCATTCAGATGATTGCTACTTTTGCCTTGTGAAGACTTCTGGCTTCAACGCAAAGAATAAACACCATCTAAAGTATCCTAACCTAGATTCAGCAATCAGACCAGTTCTCACTCAGATGAAATTCCTGTTCCAATTTTCATGGACCTTCCAACACTCACAGAAGATGATGAAGATATGGAATTACCTGATGAGATCGAACGTGATATCACTGATGATGAATTTGAACAGCCTTCTTCATCAACGACACCTCAGCGATTTAATCAACTTGAGTTGAATGATTTAATTCGTGATCTCAGCCTTTCAAAAGAGTCATCAGAATTATTAGCTTCAAGATTGCACGAGAAAAATCTACTTCATCCTGGGACAAAAATAACATCTTATCGCAATAGGGAAAGAGAATTGTTTGCAATATTTTGGTGCAGAGAAGGATTTGGTTTACTGCCATAATGTAGAAGGACTTTTGAATGCAATGGGTGTAACCCACTATAGCCCCAATGAGTGGAGATTGTTTATAGACAGTTCAAAAGAAGTTTAAAGTGTGTCTTGCTTCACAATGGGAATGAATATGGCGCGATTCCTATTGGTCATTCAGTGCATCTAAAAGAAGAATATGAAACATAAAAATAGTGCTGGAGATGCTAAAATATGATGTTCATAAATGGGTGATTTGTGTTGACCTGAAAATGGTCAACTTTCTTCTTGGCCAACAAAGTGGCTACACAAAGTATCCATGTTTCTTGTGCTTATGGGATTGTCGCGCCAAAGCTGAACATTGGGTAAAGGAAAAGTGGCCACTAAGGCAAAATTTAAATGTAGGAGATAAAAATATTGTAAACGAGCCATTGGTGGATCGAGAAAAGATCATTTTTCCACCACTCCCCATCAAACTTTGGCTTATGAAGCAGTTTGTAAAAGCTTTGAATAAAGAAGGTGATTGCTTTAATTACATATGTGCAGCCTTTCCAGGTCTTAGTGATGAGAAGCTTAAAGCTGGTATATTCGATGGTCCCCAGATAAGAAAACTGATGAAAGATCCGCAGTCAGTGATGGGCAGTATCTAGGTACATGTATTGCCGACAGGGCCGGATTTACTTGCTTGTGGGCCCTAGGCCAAACCTTATCAGTGCCCCCCCCCCAAAAATATTATATATATCGTAATATTGTAATGTAAAAAAAAAAAGAATTATAACATAATGTAACACATCAATAATTTTATTCAAATTAGTTTTATATCATGTACAACTTATTCTTACACAAAGGAATAATGGAAAAAAATAGTCAAATTGAAGCATAATAAATTTTGCAATAAGAATTACAACATAATGTAATACATTACACATTAATAATTTTTAATCAAATTAGTTCCATATCAAGTACATCAAAGTAAATCAAGTTCCATATCATGTACATCTTACACATAGGAATAATGGAAAAATACAATGAAACTGAAGCATAATAAATTTTGCAAGCACAACTATGTGAAGTTCAAAATGACTTTTTCCTGCTTTTTTCTATGGCGAATTTGTCAATGATACTGTTTGTGTCAAGGGATTGTAGGAGGTCCCCAGTGGGCCCCCAGTTACTGGTGGGCCCTAGGCCAATGGCCTATGTTGCCTATTGGAAAATCCGGCCCTGATTGCCGATACGTATCGATCGATACTTTTGTATCGGTATCGCTAAGGTCAATTTTCTTAAATGTATCGAAAAAAATCGATACTTCGATACATCGATACATTAATAAGAATTTTTAAATATTTAAATAGATGTTATAATATGACACTACTGAGTTATATTTATGAATATACATAAATAATAATAATAATAAATATTTATTTAATGACAGTACTACTCTACTGGTCACGTCACACAGTACGGCGCAACGTTTAAACACGTTTGTACTTGTGTTATTGAGATAGTACAGTTCCCGCCGCTTCGCTGACGGTTAGACAGGCTAAACTACAAAAAAAGAACCCAGCCGTGAAAATTTTGAGCTTCACATTGTGTCAACATTTCTGAATCTGGTATCTCCCAAAACCTCCTCACCTCCATTCAACTTGGGGGCTAACCCCCTCCCCCATTACCCCCACCCCTCCCCATTACCCCCACCCCCACCCTTCCTCCAACCCCCACCCTTCCCCCGTTGCTTAACTACAGAAAAGAACACAGTCATGAAAATCTTGAGCTTCACATTGCCGCCCGTAATACAATTTCTGAATTTTTTTTACAATTTCTGAATTTTTTTCTCACAATTTTTTCTAACAATTTCTGAAAATGTGACGGACAGACAGACGGACAGCTCTCTTATTATATTATATAGATTAATTAACCATAATATAGAAACGCTCATATAATGAGCTTGATTTTCTCCAGGAATACCTAACCGTACTACAACCCATTGCAACAGTACTTGATAGGTTGCAGTCCGACAAAGAATGTTTTTACGGTTGCCTGCTTCCGACATTGTTGGCTGTAGAGAAGAAGCTAGAGCGTTTGAATTCGGAGGCATTGCGTCATTGTCAGCCACTTCTCAATGCAGTCACAGTAGGGTTCACTAAGTGGTTTGAAAAGTTTTTGTGCCTTGATGCGTCGCATGAGTGGAAAGCAGCAATACTGGCATCGTCTTCAAATCCTCTGTTCAAGTTAAAGTGGATGACAATAAAAGGCAAATTTAATACTAACATTGTCAAAAAGAGGGTTCAAGAAATGTTGGTTAATGCTGTTAAGAGCCTCAGCGAGCAGACCCCCCAGCAACAACTAAGTGATGCTGCATCTGACGGAAGTGCAGATGATTTCTTCTGTTATGAGTCTGCTTCCACTAATGTCTCTGCAACCCAAGATTCCACTGAGATGGAAGTTTTACAGTATCTGGGTGACGGAAGTCATTCTCTCCAATCTCTGAGGCAGTACCAGGAATCTACGGGTCTTCTCTGAAGTATAACACACCACTACCATCCTCTGCTCCTGTAGAACGGTTGTTTACTTTGGCTGGTCACATTCACGCTCCATAAAGGAATAGACTGTCTGACCAGATGTTTAGCCAGCTGGTATTTTTGAAGGGTAATAGTAATTACTTTTAATTGTTAGTGTAATATTTTCAGTCATTCATGTATCCTACAAAATTAAAACATACTTTCATTAAATAAAGCAATTGTTTTTATTTACATCTATAAAACCCATTAAAATGTCGTTGATTTTACTTACAGTGCGTACAAATTACTAGTATAAACAATAATATCTAATACCTACATATTAAATGAATAATTATAAAAATGTACCGGCGATGCATGTATCGGTATCGGTATCGCTTAAGACATCTAGAAAGTATCGGCGTATCGGTATCGCCTAAGACGTTCTTCATATATCGATGTATCGGTATCGCTTTAGCGATTTTCATGTATCGATGCCCATCACTGTCCGCAGTTCAGTAACTCAATGACCGAAACGGAGGCAAGAGCTTGGAATGCTTTTGTGGCAGTAGTTAAGAACTTCCTAGGAAACAAAAAGTCTGAAAATTATAAAGATCTTGTAAAGGATTTACTTGTAAACTTTCAGCAGTTGGGTTGCAACATGAGCATTAAAGTTCACTATCTCAACAGTCATCTGGATAAATTTCCAGAAAATCTTGATGTTAGTGAAGAGCAAGGTGAAAGGTTCCACCAAGATATCAAAGTGATGGAAGAACGATACCAAGGAAGATGGGATACCCATATGATGGCTGACTACTGCTGGAGCCTGCAAAGAGACTGTCTTGACATCTCTCATTCTAGGAAGTCCTATAAGAGAAAATTTATCAGCACTGAAAAGTAAGAAAACAAGAAAAAGACAATGTTAAGAAAACTGGTCCCGTGCTTGCTTTAATATGGATTCATTTTTTGCTTATTTAAACACTTTTAATCACTTTGTGTCAATATTACCATTGTATATTAAAGTTCACTCCCTGCACAATTGTTTACTTTTCCATGCTGATTCTGAGTATGTAAAAACTTATTTTTTGAAAAGAAAAAAATTGGGGATAACCCTGCCAAAATGCGATATCTCCAAAATATCCATATTTGATTGCTCGAAAACCTGACGTGATAGGCAAAAACTAAGGTGATTTTTGAAATCAGCACACCAAAGTTACCTAAAAACAGGTGTTAGAATTAAATCAGCAAAATTGGTGTTGGGCAGTGTTATTAGAATGAGGTTGTTAGAAAATCTAGAAGAGGAAGAACCATTGTTGTCCCAAGGCGATATGATGACTAAGCTGATTGATGCAGCATTGCTTGTATATATTAAGTTAAGGTGTATATATATCCATCTCATAATTGTAAGGTTAGTGAAAAATTCACTTAATTTAGAGCTAGCATTTTTGGGCTCTGGTGGCATCATTTTGGGGCGCTGCGCGTCCTTTCTACTCGTTTGTGGGATGTCGTACTTACAGGGTGTGGTCTGATAGAGAGCTCTCTTGCAATTCAGTTTGGTTGTTTACAGTAGATACAAGATTGTTGCATCGTGCAATAGTCCAGGTTGCGTTGTTGTTGCAAGGTTGAGAAAGAAGACCATAAATAGTACCCCTTTTGTTTTTATATTAAATTCATGTAACTAAGGTCTAAGGTAGGCCCGCATCGAGTCAGCAACCCTGAGGTAGGACCTAATAGGATCTCAAATCCGTAAGTTTTAATTTTAGCTTAACTTGGGCTGTAGGTAGAACTGGCCCTTTAGAACCTGGCCGTTCACGGCTCAGCTGGGATTTTGAACCCAACAAATAAATAAAATAACAGAGGTGTTGATGTTAGATGTTATGTTAGAGTTGGCGTTTAGGCCTATGTTAGAATAAGGAAATATAATTATTTAAAACAAGAATATTTTTTCCATTTCCTTTTTCATGTTTGTATAAATATCTGGAATCAGATGAGGCTGCAGGCCCCCCCCCCCAATTACTGGGGCCGAACGTCTCAGCACCGCAGGTCTAGCTAAATGGGCCCATCTTTAGCTAGTAATAATAATAGTAATAATGATTATAATGATTTATCCTCCTAACTAACAGTAAAAGTCGTGAAGAGGACATAGTTTAATATGAAAAACTGATACGTATGGGTAGTTGAGAGGTAACGAAAATGGTCTACTGAATAGGTAGGTAGTTAATTTAACAATTATTAAACTCCTTTATGTCAATGACTGGGTGGGTGACACCAATTGGTTGCTTACTAGAGTTATTCTCCACACTAGTATTTATATACTGTGTGATAGAGCGTGCTTGTTAGTATTGACACACTACCAATCAACCAACAAACAAAAAAGATGCTGAGGGGAAAAAGCCGAAAACAAAGACTATGGATGAAGAGCGGCATGGCGAGCCAAGAGGCTTGAAACTGAAGAGCGTAGAACCAGCAAGTGCGCTCACCTAAATTAAGCAACTAGACGAAAGACTCGAAGAAGATGATCAGGCTTGACTAAGGAGACCAGGACTTATCTAATAACACTCAGTAAGTGAACAGTTGTGTTTCTAAGCCCCAGTTTAGTGATAACGTTTAAACTAGGTCCAGTTAAATTAGGCCTACATTGTGGTCTAAGACCTAGCATGAACTCATAGCTTAACAAAGGCTAAGGTAAATTACCCAAACCTAATTTGGTGAGGAATCCTACTGTGGACCTTAATTTGTTCTACCCGCTCTTGACCATTCCCGGAATCTCTAGGCTGACCCCTACAAGGCTAGGCTTAACTTACTTTACAGTTAGACTGGAGATATTAGGGGGGGTTAATTGGGGACCAATTCATACAGAGCATTTTTCACATTAACTTTGAAACCGAATCACGGGTCAATACATCATTTGGACGCGGAGGACGGTTAAGCATCCAAATACTCTAGAAACCTAATTGCTCTTTGATTCTGTTAAATCCGCTTAATTCTATTCACTTCTAGAGAAGATACATATAAAAATGTATATAAAAAAAAATATATGATGATGATACAAAGAAATAACAGAAATATTAACTACTAACCAACCATTCGAGACGTAGTAAACCCACTTTTTTTTTCGTCCAGAGTTTCAGAGAAGAAGTTGGTGAAAGAAAGAGCCTTATGTTCAAACTTTGTTGGCTCATCATGCTTTGTGACTTTTTTTTAGTGTGTGTGCTTATTGATTCTGTTGTAGATTATTAAGAAAGTTTCTGCAGTCAGGATTAATTTCAGGTACGTCAACAACTATATATTTGATGTAGGTAACTCGTACTCTTCGTAGGCCTAATTAGTTTATCTTGGGTAAATATTTGTTAGAAAATCTAGAAGAGGAAGAACCATTGTTGTCCCAAGGCGATACGATGACTAAGCTGATTGATGCAGCATTGCTTGTATATATATTAAGTTAAGGTGTGTATATATATCCATCTCATAATTGTAAGGTTAGTGAAAAATTAAATTAATTTAGAGCTAGCATTTTTGAGCTCTTGTGGCATCATTGTTTGGTCACACTGTTGGCATCATTTTGAGACGCTGCGCGTCTTTTCTACTCGTTTGTGGAAGGTCGTACGTAAAGGTGTGGTTTGATAGAGAGCTCTCTTGCAATTCAGTTTGGTTGTTTAGATACATGATTGTTGCATCGTGCAATAGTCCAGGTTGCGTTGTTGTTGCAAGGTTCAGAAAGAAGACCACAAATAGTACCCTTTTGTTTACTTAAGTTTATGTAATTTAAGGTCTAAGGTAGGCCCGCATCGAGTCAGCAACCCTGAGGTTACCCTGAGGTAGGACCTAATAGGATCTCAAATCCGTAAAGTTTAATTTAGCTTAACTTGGGCTTTAGGTAGAACTTGCCCTTTAGAATTTGGCCGTTCACGGCTCAGCTGGGATTTCGAACCCGACAAATAAATAAAATAACAATATTCAAAGAAACTATTAATTTTCAATTCTTGTAGAAATAAAATTTGTGATACTTCTCCAATGACCCCAGATTTATTGCAAATAACCTGACTATTCCTTGGAGAAGTTCTTAATAATGGTTGTTAGACAAGTTAGCTTATACGAGTGTGATTTGTGTGGTTATGACGTAATGTGATGAAAATGATTGAAAAAGTACAAAATTCATTTAGTAGATATCTTAGACCAGAAATGTCGGAAGATTTAAAAAGGCGATTTGGTGAAAAAATTAATAATATCGACAGTATTTATGCATTTAGAGTTTCTGAATCCCCACAAATCGTAAATTTACGAAAGATTTTGGGTTTTCGAGAGGTGTTTAGCTTTATCCAATTCGTAGTAGGGCTGAGCATTTCCTGCTCTTTTCTTAATCCCGGGAAATGGGATTAAAAAACTTGCAATCCCTGAATTCCGTAAAATTTTCAGAATTAAAAAATTAAATAAGGTTGAAGTACTGGAATAAATAAATAACTAAACCGAAAATTTCCTTTTTATTGAACAAAAACATGCTTTGATAAAAACTTTCTAGAGTAATAAAACTGAAATTATTGATTTATTTTGATTATGATTTAAAATAATGCTTTAAAAAACACACATGATCAATACTTTTATCACTTAAAGATGTTCGGAGTTTTGTGATGAATAATCCTACTGCAGAAAATGCTCTTTCCGACTCTATTGAAGTTGGAGGAATTGTCGCCAGAGCATTAAATAAGTTTAAATTTTCTGTTCTATTACCAGTGGCTTCATAAACATTCATTTCTTTTATGGTGTTCTTTACGTCATATCTGAAGCGCAAATCTTGTTGCTCTGTGGTTCCCATTTTTTTCTGCACAACTGCATCCAATTTTTCTTCCAAGGACGTTTGATTTGAAGATGAGTTAGAGGAAAAGACTTCGAGTTGGTGGTGTATCAAAAAACGATACTTACGTATTAACGGGGGGCCACCACATATTGATGATTGGTTAGGTTAAGTTGTAATATTTTCGTTAGTTGAAAATTTCTAATACATCATATTTTTTAAATAGCAATATTTAAAAAAAAAATTTTTTTATACAATTTTCTGAAAAAAATTAATTTTTTTAGGCTTATTCTTGATGAAAATTTGGGATCTACCAAATGTGTAACGTGTATTAATCATTGTAAATATTTGAAATATAAATCATTGTAAATATTTTAAAAAATATTGCTATTCAAAAAATATGATGTATTAGAAATTTTCAACAAACGAAAATATTACAACTTAACCTAACCAATCATCAATATGTGGTGGCCCCCCGTTAATACATAAGTACCCAAAAAACTGTTG
This sequence comes from Bathynomus jamesi, assembly GCA_023014485.1. Lineage (NCBI taxonomy): Eukaryota > Metazoa > Arthropoda > Malacostraca > Isopoda > Cirolanidae > Bathynomus > Bathynomus jamesi. Next base: position 198,557 of record JAJOZX010005243.1, on the reverse strand, counting down.
GAGTTCATTTACATCAGTACATTGTGCCACTACGTCCGTCTCATTTTTTCTGAAAAGCCTGGCAAACAACTGTGGCAGTTGTTTGCAATGTTGATTTAGAAGGCAGTGAAAAATTACGACAAGTTGAATTAAATGCTATTATAGGATTATTTAAATGTTTATATAATCCTACGAGCTTCTTATTACGTCTCTCTTGAAATCCTTTTTCTACATTTTGTTTAAAGTGGTAGAAAAACAAGTTTTCTGTTCTCTCAACTTATTTACAATAAAAGCAAACACCTTCTGCAGTGAGCAATGTTGCATCTCTACAATCCGTTCTAGGAGTTTCTAGAAAGAATGAACTCAAAGCGATAAGATAGTTACCCATTAGTCTTTACCCAATCAATTTTCTGTTTCACTTTTCAGTAGGAAGAAAATGATATTATTTCACTCCAAACTCAAGCGAAAACGGTTTTCAAAGTTTAAAAAACAGGTGAACGAGAACTTCAATTGTGAAAAGCATTTGCATGAAATAAATATACCTCATAATAAAACAGTGTTTAAAAGTCTCCCCTGAAAATAGAATACCGGAAAATCCTGGGATTGATGACAGTTTTCCTGGGATCGCGGATGCCCAGCCCTAATTAGTAACCTGTAGGTCTTCCTGGCAAATGTGAATTATACGTACGTAAACTCAAATGTATGAAAAAACGTGAAATAAATTTGATTTTATTAATAATTATAATAACAAGATTCTTCATATGTGTTTAACGAAATGTTATTAAATACAATATGAGCGCAAATGACAAATAAGATCCATAAATATTAATAAAAGTTTGTGAAATTTTCCAAAATTATTTTGTGGCGCCATTATAATGACGTCAGAGGAATAATTTTTTCCGCCGCTGAAATCTTACGGATTGAATGCCTGGTTAGGTCAACTATACGCCCTTCACGATTGGTTAGGTTAAGTCGTGATATTTTCGTTAAAACTAACGAAAATATCACGACTTAACCTAACCAATCGTGAAGGGCGTACAGTTAATCTAACGGGCATTCAATAATTTTCCCGTAGGTTTCGATTAATTTTAAGCAGCTTTTACCTAATAATTATATCTTGTTATATGCGCCATAGCAGATTTGGTAGGGAGATAGCAGTCCGCCAAACCGTAACTGTTTTCAGCGAAAAAAAATTCGGTTAATTCGGTTAATACTTTTAAATGTGATTTCCTTTAAATGATCGAGTTAACTATAACATAACTGGGTTATAATTATTAATAGGTAGTTACGTAAATGCAAACCGAATATGACGTGTACGCATTCGTGAGGTCATGTGTACACATTTTCCACAAACAACTTCTTGGATGGAACATTTCGTGTTAGAGCATAATGACAGCATTGCGAATGACGTTTAATGAGCTAATTTACAATTTGTTGTACAACCTAACATCCTGTACAACTTTGATCTATGATGGTAAAACTATGACACACACACACACACACACACACACACACACAGCTATGGGTCCCATATTTCGTTTTGAATTGTAGATGGCGACACATAATTTAATGTAAATAACCAAATTAACCTAACCTAATCAGACACGGTGGAAATTTCAGTATGTAATTAAGTGTATATTATTTTAAAATTGGGATCAAATGTAGAATTCGGACCGCAGCCTTCTTTAGTTAGCTTTATAAGGCTAACTAACGAAAATATCACGACCTAACCTAACCAATCGTTAGGTTAACTGTACACCCTTGACGATTGGTTAGGTTAGGTCATGATATTTTCGTTAGTTAGCCTTATAAAGCTAACTAAAGAAGGCTGGGGTCCGAATTCTACATTTGATCCTAAAATTGTTCAGGACTGCATCCATATTGGGATCAAATCTAAAATTAACATTCTTACGGATAAAATATTGTTAAATGAAACCTGAAAATTTCTTTATAATAAGTATGTATAAAAAAAATTAGTAAATAAAATGGCATCGTGGGCCTCAGACCTTTATTTTGGCTCTCTCCTTCTCGTATAGGGGGGCAATTTTGCGGGCGTTTGCCCTTGTCCACTCCTTCCAGGCTTCCGCCATAATACGGAGCTCACTAGGTAACACACTGTTTCCCTATTAATGAAGTGAAGACACCGAGGTCAGGGGTTCGAACACCGATGGTGTTGCAAACCAGTGAAGAATACTTTTCTGTTCAAGCGCACTTCCCACGTTAAAAAAGTTAATAAAAACGCTGTGGCTATTTAGCCATTACTGGTCAGATAGCCTTCCAGGCTATTTGACCAGCACTCGTTAAATAGTCTCTCAGGCTATTTAAACAGCAGTCCTGTGCACATATAGACTGTTTTAGTGAGCTTTGTATTGTTTTTAAAAATTTGCGCTATCATCATCTACATTTACGTTAATAATAAAATTTTGTATTTTTAAATTTGTTAATTTGTTTTAGGTTTGAAGTGTCGTAATAATTGAATACCCAGTTAAGTCAACTGTACACACTTGACGATTGGTTAGGTTAAGTCAACTGTACACACTTGACGATTGGTTAGGTTAAGTCAACTGTACACACTTGACGATTGGTTAGGTTAAGTCAACTGTACACACTTGACGATTGGTTAGGTTAAGTCAACTGTACACACTTGACGATTGGTTAGGTTAAGTCAACTGTACACACTTGACGATTGGTTAGGTTAAGTCAACTGTACACACTTGACGATTGGTTAGGTTAAGTCAACTGTACACACTTGACGATTGGTTAGGTTAAGTCAACTGTACACACTTGACGATTGGTTAGGTTAAGTCAACTGTACACACTTGACGATTGGTTAGGTTAAGTCAACTGTACACACTTGACGATTGGTTAGGTTAAGTCAACTGTACACACTTGACGATTGGTTAGGTTAAGTCAACTGTACACACTTGACGATTGGTTAGGTTAAGTCAACTGTACACACTTGACGATTGGTTAGGTTAAGTCAACTGTACACACTTGACGATTGGTTAGGTTAAGTCGTGACATTTGCGTTTAAACTAATGAAAATATCACGACTTAACCTAACCATTCGTCAAGGGCATTCAGTTGACCTAATTGGGCATTCAAAACCTAAAACAAATTAACAAATTTAAAATAAAATTTTTATTTATTATTTTATTAACGTAAGTGTAGGTGAAGATTATAGCAAATTTTTAAAAACAATACAAAGCTCACTAAAACAGTCTAAATGTGTACAGGACTACTGGCGAAATAGCCACAGCGTAATAAAAATAACTGGACTTGCCTCAAAATCGCCGTTCACTCCACTCTCCAAATACCGTTTAGTTTCCCTTGAAAAAGTTTTCTGTTTTTTCCCCCCCAATTGTGGATCCTCTGTTGGTATAACTATCTAAAATCGATTCAGTTTCTTCCTGAATTTCCGATTTCAATCTAAGTTTAATAACTTTAATCTTAAACTACAAATTATCTTTCCATTGTATTTTCATCCAATAATTAATTATTACAATATATATTATATATATATATATTCTGGTAGTAGTTCCGTGCGTCGGTCTCTTCAAACGAAGGTCAAACTGGTGGAGGAGAGAGTTGCTCTCTTGTGGCCTCCGGCCTCCATCGCACATAGCCAGGCACGCTTGGCTCATCCGGTACCGCCCTGAGCCAGGCGTCTATTTTTCTTTTAAAGACTTCAACTTTGACCTGTAAAAACGGTTTCTGATGTCTTTCGGTATCTGGTTAAATAGTCTTGGCCTTCTGACAACCAAACTATTTTCATTCAGCGCTGAGGAGGATGGCCCCTGTCTTGTCTTTAGTTTGGGAACACTACACATGGCACCTTTCCTATTTTGCAGTGTTTGTATGGTTACCGGGCTCAGTTTGAGGTTAGGTACCAGGTTTTGTTATTTTCCATGTTCATATTCTGGTGTGTCTCTGTCTTCTCGTTTCCAGCGAGTACAGATTTAATGTATGAAGTCTTTCCCACTAGTTTCGCTATTTGTAACCGTCAATCTTGTCTGTGAAAGTTCTTTGAATTTCTTTTAGTGGGGACGTCAAGACTGAGCAGTATTGAAGTTTTGGCACGATCAGTGTTTACGACAGGTATCATTACTTTCTTGACCCTCCTTTTAAAGGTTCTCAATAGTTGTGCCAGAACTCGTTTAAGTTTGTTTATAATCTTATTTTGCGTTTCAAATTGCTCATCATATGTCGTCATAACTCCTAAATACTTTGTCTTCGTGTTTCTCTGAATTTCCTGTCTATCTGCGGTATAATATGATGTCTGTTTTACCTCTTTCTTCCATATCTCAAGAGCTGAAATTTTTTGGTATTAAATTTCATATTGTCTTCTGACCATCTGTATATTATGTTTATCCTCATTTCTTAGGCGCTCCACCTCTTCTGCATTTCTAATTTTTTTTTATGATCCTTGTATCAGCAAAGGATGTCACTATACTACTGTTGGTTACTTTATTCTGTCTCTTAGCATTGAAAATGAATAGGAATGGAGCTAATACTGTTCCTTTTACGATTTGCTGACGCTCCCTGAGAAACAATTACACTGGTCAACACTCATTTTATTGCCAATCATCAGAGCTGGGCAGTATTTAAATACATTTGTATTTAAATACGTATTTAAATACATTTGTGTATTTAGAACTGTATTTATAAATACATTGTTTTTCATGTATTTAAATATAGTATTTAAATACTTTAATGAGTATTTAAATACAATGTATTTAAATACTCAAAATATAAAAATGTAAATACTTTTACTGGTTTAATACACGTTCTGTACTAGCACAGTACGACGCGTCGACAGTGTAGTACAGCATGGTTCATGTTTCAACGTGTCAGTTCAATCAGTTGTGTGCCACTCTTAGTCGAACGCGGTTGATTTCTTTATCGTGTGCGTGTCATGGCTTCAACAAGCAAATCCGGTGAATCAAACAGTGATATATCTGCAGATAACAATTTAAAATGTATTTACAAATGTATTTAAATACAATTGATGTATTTTGTATTTAGTATCTAAATACATTCGTAAAATGTATTTAGTATTTAGTATTTAAATACATTTCCCCCATGTATTTAGTATTTAGTATTTAAATACATTCAATGTATTTATTGCCCAGCTCTGCCAATCATATTAGAGTGATTTTGGGGTAACTTTGTGGTGCTGATTCCGAATATGACATCGGTTTTGCTAGATTGGCTCTAATTTGTGAGATAATTGGTACCCCATTGAAACACGTAAAAATGCAAAAAATTTAATGTTCAGGCGGAGCCTACTTACAAATCGCATTGAAATTGTCTCAAATCATACAAAAGTAAACACATGAAATACATAATGGCATTTTATTCGGTATAATAACAGATAAACACAGTAAGCTGATTCGCATAATTACAATTAATGTATAGTAAATCTCTGTTTGTACGATTCTCTCTTATGTGGGTTATCAGGACAATCACGTTGGAGGTTCCAGCAATAGTCTGCCATCATGTGTCTGTCCCATCTGCCTTGATACCTTTCCTCCATCACCTTGATATCTTGATGAAACCTCTCCCTTGTTCCTCGCTAAAATCACCAAGATTATCCGGAAATCTGTGTAAGTGGCTATGGAGAAAGTGTACCTTTATGCTCATATTAGTACCAACTTTTCAAAGTTTGTGAGCATGTTTTGCACCAGTTCTTCATAATTGTCTGCTTTGTGGTTACCCAAGAAGTTCTTGACAACTGAGACATAACTGCACCAGGCAGAAGCTTCAACACCATTCATAAATTTTGTGAAATTAGAATCCTGATAAGTGTGCGGATTTGAGGGCCATCAAAGATTCCAGCTTTTAGTTTTTCCATACTTAGTCCAGGGAACGATCTACAAATGTATTTGAAGCAATCGCCATCTTTGTCCAAGGCCTTAACAAATTGTTTCATTTGTCCCAGCTTGATATGAAGTGGTGGGAGGAGGATTTTTTCCCTGTCAACCAAATACTCGTTAATGATGTTCGCTGCACCTACAGTCATGTTTTCTCTTGAAGGCCATGTCACTTTTTTCCAATGATCTTGCCTTGCCCTACTATCCCATAAACAGATGAAACAAGGGTACTTCGTATATCCACTTTGCTGCCCAAGCAAGAAGTTTACCATCTTTAGATCAACACAAATAGGCATCTGGTGCTCATGATAGCAGAGTTTCTGCAGGACCATTTTGATATTTTCATATTCTTCTTTAAGTTTTGTTGAGTGAGCAATTGGAAGAGATGCATATCGGTTACCATTGTGCAATAAAACACATTTCAAGCTTCTACTGGAGCTGTCTATAAAAAGCCGCCAATCTCCTGGTCGATATTCCAGTCCCATTTGAAGAACAAGTCCAGGGATGTTATTGCAGTATACAAGTTCTTCATCTTGGCTGAAGTAAAGTAGTAGTCCCGCCTCTCTTGTCCGATAACCTGTTATTTTAGCTTCTGGCTGTAGACAGTTCTTTTCTTTTAGTCTGGATGCTAAAAGTTCAGATGCTTGCTTTGACAGACTGAGGTCCCGTATCAGATCATTGAGTTCGTCTTGGGAGAACTGCTGAGGTGTTGAAATGCTTCCTTCATAGTCACTTCCACTACTACCACCTAAGTCCTGAATTTCTTCAAATTCTGACAACGGAAGGTCGGGCAGTGTGGTAAACACTGGTATGGGAACGTCTTCGCTGTGTGACACAGGTCGCCTTGCTGATTCCAAATTGGGATAATCCCACTTGAGTTTCTTGTATCGATTGAAACCTTTCACATTAACCACACAGAAATAACAATCGTCGTGGTGGTTTTTCGGCTCTCGCCACACCATAGGCACACCGAAGTTTAAACTTTTCCTTTCTCGATTTTTCCACTGTCGTAAGCATTCTACACAGGTTTTGCAAACTTTATGGGGAGCCCATGACTTGTCTTGGTCTCCAAGCGCCACGCCAAAATACGCAAGATAAGCTTGCTTTACAAAGTCTGCGATGTTTTTTCTTTGTTTTTGCAGAGTGTATTCGCCGCAAATGTAGCAGAATACATTAGGATTGTTTAAGCAGCCTCTTCGTGAAGAACTCATATTTCTCTGAAAAAAGAAACAATAAAATTATAAGTTCATTTCATATTGACTTATGTACACTAAGTACATGTATACAAATACATTACACGGACGAGAAACACGAAAAACACAACAGACAACACGTACCACTCCACTGCCAACTGTCAACTGACTACTGGTTGGGTGGCCGATGACTTATATACGGAGGGGGAATATTCTAGAATGATCGCGGAGTAAACACTAAGAATATTCGCGTGTCTCACCATCTAGAATGTTCCGGTAGTTTCCCATATGCACGCGTTATGGTTACGTTTCCTATTAATTGAGGGTGTTCATTATCTCAAGAACTAGAGCCAAATCGGAAAAACTACTTTCATTTGGGAATTCAGCAACCCCAAAATAGCCTAAATTCGCACGAATTTCCTTGGCAACGAAACAAAAAATTTTTTTTGTTGAGCTGTGTTATTGGTCCATTTTTCCACTGTCCCTTTTATTCCCATATATCTCGTGTAACGCCAGGAATACCTTCAATAATGATCTTAATAATCCACCTCGCTGTTTATTACTTACAAAGACTGAAATTATTCAAATTTCTAAACATGAATGCAAAACTTTTCAGATGAAATGTTTGCTTAGGTGTTTTAAGATTTTTATTTTAATAGGCTTCCATTGGCTCAAATTCTACGAAAAAAATCAATGCAGGAGCTGCAGAATTTTATTATATTCTATGTTATGTATTTATACAGAGATGGGCAGTAACGCGTTACATGTAACGACGTTACCTAACGAACGTTACAAAAGTAACGAGTAACGGTAACGCCTGAAAGATTTTCAAATGTATCAATGTAACGGTAACGCTTTGCAAATTTTTTATCACTGTAACGGATTTTTTCGTTACTCGATACTTGAATTTGATAACATTGCCATTCCATTCATGAGGACTATTAAATGCAATTCACTATTCCGTGTTAGTGGCAACAACTAAATTTATATTTTCTACGTCTCTTCATCTTTCCCAAAAATCATTGGGGTGCAAATTATTGTGCAATATATCGTTCTTAAAAGAAGAACATTTATATAGTCAATAATAGTAGCTATTAAAATTTATGTGGTATGGCTGCCATTTGTAAGTTTATCTGAAGTTTCAAAATACGTGTGAAGGCACATAAACAAATATCAAATGTAACTAGTTACTTGTAACGTCGTTAACGGTAACGCTTTAAGGATTTTCAAAAGTAACGATGTAACGGTAACGCCGAGTACATTTTCGACGTGTAACGAATAACGGTAACGCCGCCCAGTTTAATGTAACGGTGCCCATCACTGTGTATTAACAGTGTTGAAAATTAATTTTTGGTAGTACATCCATTTCAACAGGAAAATAAACGTCATTTTTATATTAAAAGATTTTCAAAGAAAAATATATTAGTTACTCCTTAAACTCTAAATTAGAAACATAATAGTACATTTTTAATAATTTGAAGTTAAAATTGCATTAATTGAAACTTTTTAAGTAATTTTGTAAAATTAGTTTCTTGTTAATTTTAGATAAATAATTGTAAATAAATATTCTATTCACAGTTATTTGGGATACAATGTATGCACAATGTTATGAGAATTTTGAAGATTGTTTTTAAACAATCATTAGAAATTATATTACAATAAGTAGCAGAGTTACGGTGTTTTTAGTTTAATGTTATAAAGAAAGTGCTAATTTTTGAGGGTAGCATTTTCGTGGGGTTCTGATTTTTAAAACGTAAATTAACGTAGAGAAATAACTTGCTCTTAACACACTCTCTTGGGTTAAAAGTTGGGGTTAGCTTTTAGTTTAGTACAATGATCAATCCATTATAGTTAACGTCGTGAGGAATTTGGTGACTGCGATGAAGTGATGTCTATTTTATGAAAGTTAATCGAATCAAACAGAATTTCATGTCATGATGTCAATAATAATAACGACCTGCTCGCTTCACTCGTCCCTCCAGAATCGGTGCGTTCACATGCTCAGTCACCAAATGTCACTGGCTAAAAGAAATTCTACACATTTTTCTCCGAAATTATATTTGCTCTAAGTAAATTTTTTTTTAATAATTGTATCGCCATCTTTAACCCCATACTTATGATGGAAGTAGGTCGAATATTTGTTTAATTTTTCGTCCGTGCTCATATTTTATGTAGTAGCTTCAACAGGTTATATATTTTATATTTTCAAATATTTAATCGCTTTTGCTTGTTGAGATTGTGGAGGCTTTAAGAAAATTTAGAGAGCGATTTTTTACCATATACAATGATATGCCCCCCCCCCCCTCAAATTTTACTCGGGTTAAGGTTTTAATATGAAAACTTGCAATAAAGTAACTCCAACTTCATGCTACCTCATGCTTTTAGTCTTTTACACACACTGTAATTTGTTTGAGGTTGGTTAGATTAGGGTAACCTAACCTCTAAAAAGTAGATCCTTCAAGAAAATCCGACTTAATGGGTAAAAAAAGTGTATATATATATATACACACGGTGGTGTAGTGGTTAGCATCTCGGACTACGAATCCATCGGCCCCGGGATCGAGACCCGGTGACGGCAGGCGGCGCGCAGCAAAACCCAGCTGTTCATCCTTCTACACAATAAAAATTAGTTAGTTGACAAATGGGTACCCTGGGTAGCCGAGTGGTTAAGACGCTGGGTTGCTGATGGGGAGGTCGTGAGATCGAGTCCGGGGAGGACTTTGTAATTTCTGACCGCCCGTGGAGGGTCGTGGTTCAGATTCCATGTTAAACTGTAAGTCTAAAGTGGAGTGACAAGCTTGACCTTTGTCAGAATGAACAATTCGGGCGGAAGCCAAACCACGGTTATATATATATATATATATATGTGTGTGCGTGTGTGTGTGTGTGTGTAAAACTGGAAGATATCGATAGGGAAATACAAACCCTGATTAAAGACCATACAGAGAGGGAAAAGGAAAAGGTGGTAGAGAAGCAATAAAGGAAAATCCAAAATAATTCGAAAGCTATGCGAAAAGGAAAACAAAAATGCGCGCCACTATCGGGCCCTGAAGTAAAAGAAATAATGAACTAACCGACTATCAGTACCCCAAAAAGTGACAAAGCTGTACCTGATATAGATGCATTCTTTGAAGAGAAATTGCAAGGAGAGTGTATAACACTTTGATTTTACCCCAGAAGATGTAACGAGAGCTATAGGACAAATGAAACCACATTCAGCCGCAGGTCCGGACAATTGGAACGCATTATTGATTAAAAACTGTAAAAATGGAATAGCTACACCTTTATACTGGATATGGAGAAGATCCCTAGACACTGGGAAAATACCGAGCATCTTGAAGAGAGCAAACATTGTCCCTATATATAGGGTGGGGCACGGGAACCAAGTGTTTTTGGAATAATCAGGAAAATGATATTTATTTTTGTAAAGAAAATATATTGGTAGAACAACATTCGTAAGAACATAGCATTTCATGTCATAATAATCATGTACCGAAAATTATATCTGGCATATGATGTCCTTGGCCGTCGACGCATTGTTGAAGGCGTTTACGAAAATTGGCCTCCACTCTTCCCAGCAGGTCTCTGTTGATTTGGATGATTTGTTGACGGATCGCTTCCTTCAATGCATCTAATGTACGGGGCTTGTCCTCGTAGACACGTGACTGAGGTACCCATTGTTGACGGCCCCATTAAGGTGGAAATGGGCTTCATTCACTCATTACCACCATCATGTTTTCATTCTGCTCATAAAGTGCAAGCATTTCCTGTGCAAAATTCAGTCGTTGGGGGCAATCGTTTACATTCAATTCCTGCACATCGCTAACTTGTATGGGTGAAAATGTAATTCTTCATGCAAAATCCGTCTAACAGTACGATTGCTGATTCCGAGTGCAGCTGAATGTCTCCGAGCAGAGCGGCCTGGGCTTTGCAACATCGCTTGTCTGACCCTTTCAACGTTCTCTGGAGTACGCACAGTGCGTTGCGGCCCCTTCGGTTTTGTTTTCATTATTGAGCTCCTGTTCGAAGATTGTTAACCCAACGTAAGATTGTGTCACGAGGGGAACAGAGTCATTTCGATGAATGTTGAATCTGCGGCGAAACGCACGCTGAACTGCTGTCACTGACTCGCCACTCCTAACAAATGATCATACGCGAACATGCGGTGTTCTAACGTCCACTGCTCCATGATGGCACCTGAAAGATAAAGGTGAGTGTTAGTTAAAGTTAAATGCTATGAACCCAGGAATGGAATGCTACCTACCGCACGCCCCTCCCATTCCTAATGGCCGATTACTAGCTATTCAAAAAACACTTGATTCCCGTGCCCCACCCTAGGAGAGGAAAGAACTCCAACAAAGCACTATAAACCAGTGTCATTGACGTCCCACCCACCAAAATATTTGAAAGAATAGTTAGAGAAAATCTATGATTTTTTGGAGACACTGGAAAGATTCAACGAAAATCAGCATCGATTCCGATCAGGAAGATCATGCCTATCACAACTTATAGAGCGCTATAACAATATCTTAGATGCACTGGAAGGCAATGACAACTACAATGTCATATACACGGATTTTGCTAAAACTTTCGACAAATGTGGTCATGGTATAATAGTACATAAAATGAAATGTGTGGGAATAACAGGCAAAGTGGGAAAATGGATCTACAACTTCTTCAAAAAACTTCTGCAGGTCGTCAAAATTCAAGGTAATCATCATCAGAATCGGAAGTACGCAGCTCAGTACCACAAGATACAGTACTGGCTCCACTCCTGTGTTTATTATCATGCTAACAGACAGACACTGGAGGAAACAGCAACAGTATATGATAATAAAAACCCACTCTAATAGACAGAGTTTATTTCCACAACAGTTTCGATGCCCCCCGAAGAGGATGCCAGTGGGCATCGAAAATGTTGTGGAAATAAACTCTGTCTATTAGAGTGGGTTTTTATTATATTTCGACCTCCACGTAGAAAAAAGTGAAGTTTTTTGCATTTAGCAACAGTATACTAACATCCTTTGCAGACGATACAAAGATCAGCAAAAAATCAGCGATGCAAATGAAGTGGAAGCCTTCCAGAGGAATACGAATGAATATACAAATGGTCAGAAGACGATAACATGACATTTAACAGCGAGAAATTTCAGCTCTTGAGATATATAGTAGAAATGAGGAGCTTAAACAGACTGCAAATTATGCTCCAGATAGACAGGAAATTCAGAGAAGCACGAAAGCGATCGATTTGGGGGCAATAATGACCGATGATGCGAAATTCGAAACAAAATCAGATAGCGATAAATAAAGCAAAAAGAGTCGCAGGGCAGGTCCTAAGAACGGTCAAAAGAAGGACAGGACAGTAATGGACAGTAAACGCTGATTATACCAACACTTGAATACAGCTCAGTCTTGACGTCCCCGTATAAAAAGGAAGAAACTAATAGACAAGAAAAACTCAGACATTTCACAGCGAAGATTTATGGCTGCCTGCAAAGAGCTCAACTACTGGGAACGACTACGTAAATTAAATTTGTACTCCCTGGAAAGAAGAGCGAGGTACACCATAATTTACATATGGAAAATGATCGAAAAACTGGTACCAAACCTCAACCTCTAAACCCAGTTACCATTCAAACAACGATGGAAAATAGGAAAGACAGAATGTGTAGTGTTCCGAAATTAAAGGTCCATGAAGGGACCTCTTCAACACTGAAGGAAAATAGCTTGGTTGTCAGGGGGCCAAGACTTTTTAATCAGTTTCCAAAAGGCCTCAGAAACGTTACAAGGATCAAAGTTGAAGTCTTCAAGAGAAGACTAGATGCTGGCTCAGGACGGTACCAGATGAACTGGGTGTACCTGACTATGTGCGGGGAAAGCGCAAGAAAGCAACTCATTCCTCCACCAAGCCGGAGCTAGACGTGGGGCCACCAGCTTGATCTTCGTGTGAAGAGACCAACACACGGAACATCAACGAGGTTTACGATATATATATATATATATATATAAGCGAAGTGAAGACACTTAGTCGGGGTTTTGACTAACGATGGTGCTGGTAATAATATTATCTTTGGTTTCGCACCAGTCATAGTACTTAAATTATTTTTTCTTCTCGACTGGTCTCGCTTTTGACAGTGAACTTTCCTGTCAAACGAGCGTCCTTCATCCATACATCAGTGCAAGCATCAATACGGTTTCATGCAAACCTCTTGCTGTATCTACACTGAAGCATTTCTTATCGTGTTCATAACTTGCTTCCCTGTTATATTATGTTTTCAATTTAGATATATATGTAAAAATGAACAATGAATAATCAATATTCATTTTTACATAAGAATCAAAATCGCTTAACGCGAGTTCGGATAAAAATTTTATTTGTAGCTTTCTATTTTCGTTTGTCACACAACCCTACAATCTATCATTTCTATGGTTTAGTCGTATCCATTTTTCATTTGTTATAGAATTTATTATAATTAATTATGATTGTCTTGCATCTCACCCTTGACTCTAGATTATGCATACACATTGCATATAACAGGATTGGAACCCGTAGTTGTACTTCTTAGTCATTAATACCCACTTTTTGTCTCTAATTCGTTCTTGTAAATCTTCCTAATAATGATTTGTACTATATGTACAAATTCAATAACTATGACGTCACATTTTCCCGTCATTAATTTCCCTTCATCATATCTCTAGTATTCAATGTATGAAAATTCTTTATCATCATAATAAAAACTGTACACTCTATAGAAGTCATTATTTATATGTTATGTAGTATAAATATAACTATTATTCGACCATATCCCCCACCCCATACGTCCATATCTTATCTTGACCATTATCCTATGTCAATTTTATTAAATATTCATTTTGCTCGTGAAACGCAAAACTTTATGCATTCGTTCGAAAATGCGCAAATACGTTCTCGTATTATTTTTTTATTATTTTTTTTCAAGTGCGTTCACCCCTCACAAGATATTCATAAATGCTTAGGTAAGTGATAGAATTCGCTAATCACAGCAAAATCGAACGCTTCTAAGATAAATATCTCCTCTCGCTCTGATTCAAATTTATAACATATTATACATAATATAACATATTATGTTGTATATAAATCCATACCGTACGTGCCCATGTACTTTGTATTATATTTCTAACATCTTAATTGTCTATTAAAAAGTATTAATATGAAACACTGTAAAAACAAAACAAAGTTATAGTAACTGTTTAATTGTAATTAACTGTAATACTTTAATTTAATAAGACGTAATGTACTTTAATGAAACTGTAATTAAATGTAATGATTTAATATATATACTGTATAATGTAAGAATGTACTTTAATAGAACTGTAATGGACAATCATAAGCGAATGTGAAGTAATCCATAATCGCATTCATAATTGTAATAAACCAAAACTAAAATGTACTCAGTAATGTACTTAAATTGTACTTATGTACTACTACGAAATGATATCGCCTTCAGAAATGTAGACTCGGCGAAAAATACGAATAGTTTTTATTTTTATTTTTAAAATTTTTATTTGGAATCTTTCAAACATCTGATCATGTGTTTAAAAGGGGGGAAACTTGACCTTCAACTGCATTCACCCAACATTTAGACATATGATACATGTAATTGTAAAATTTACTTCATTACGGCACTCTTCTTTGGTCACTACTACGAGACTCCCTTGTTAGCAGCCTCGCTGCGATGAGGGGGCAGAGGCCCCTTGCCTCCTTAACTTTTTAGATTTCGGCTTGAGCTATGGTCGAAAGAGGTCGAACCTCTACTCCTGTAAATTCAGAGCACTACCTGTACATTTTTAGAAGTAAATTACAGTGAAAGAAAGTTCTTTTCATCTTTCCCTTCGAGCCTTGCTCTCTTCAGAAGAACTTAGTCAGTAAAGTCGATAATTTTAGTATCAGAGAAAGTATCAGAGTATCATAGAAATAGAAGAATTAACAACTGTCGACCCCTATAGCGAGAGAAAAGAATTAGAATGTTATAGAAGAAATATCCGTTGCTGCCTCCTAACCAGAACCCCCGTCGACTCCGAACCACCCCAGGGCCATAAAAGGAGGGGTTAACATATATATATATAATATGGGAATGAACTCAAAATAGTTCCCTGAGGTTTTTTATGATACATACAGACCGTGCATGGAACAAGGAAACTCTTCTGGGAAAATTAAATCCACTATAGTCCGAATAAGTAATGGTAAATGAAAAACCTATAGTTTTTCTTTTTCATGATGTTAGCCCGAGTGACCCGTTGCCCACGTCGGGCTAACATCATGAAAAAGAAAAAACTATAGGTTTTGTCATTTACCATTACTTATTCGGACTATAGTGGATTTAATTTTCCCAGAAGAGTTCCTTGTTCCATGCATGGTCTGTGTATATATATATATATATATATATATATGTATATATATATATATATACTGGTCAAAAAAAAGAAACGCAATTTTTGAGATTTATTAATAAACATGAGGACTCAGTATATAGTAAATGATTCTTTAACATAACAAACAGTCAATAACGCGTATGGCCACCCCTAGCCACAATGCAGGCTTGGAGTCTGGCCCTCATCGACCTCAACAGTCTCTGCAGGAAAGCAACAGGGATGGCCTTCCACTCTTCAATAATTGCATTGGTCAGTTCCCTGATGTTCTGCGGCTGATGCTGACGTCTGCGAACTCGCCGTTCAAGTTCATCCCATGCGTGCTCTATCGGTGACATGTCTGGGCTGAAGGCTGGCCATGGTAAGGTCTGCACCTGTTGTCCCTGCAGGTACGCCTGCACTATCCTGGCTGCATGAGGTCTGGCATTGTCCTGTTGCAGGAGCACCAATTCTGGATGTTGCCTCATGAATGGAGAAACATGTGGGTGAAGAATCTCATCCCTGTAGCGCTGGTCAGTCAGAGCTGATAGGCCACGATAGGTCACGGTGCTGATAGGCCCATTGCAGGCGTCGTTGCCTTCTTGCATCAGTGAGAAAAGGACCTCTGTAAGGCCTGCGGGATCGGAGTCCTGCATTACGGAGTCGGTTTCTGACGGTCTGGTCACTAATTCTGTTGTTGTGGATACCAGGTCTCTCTCTGGCTGTCTGACGAGCATTCCGCTGCCGATGACGCAGGTGCTGCAGTACAATGTGGCGATCCTGGCGTTGGGTCGTCACACGAGGTCGCCCACGTCTTGGTAGGTCCTGAACACTTCCTGTGGCATTGTACCGTCTAACAAGCCTAGAGATTGTGCTGGGATGCACATGCATTCGTTGTGCAACTTGGACAGCAGACATGCCTGCATCCAACATGCCCAAGGCACGACCTCTGTTGACCTCTGAGAGTCGTGGCATGCCTCAATCGCGGGAAAAAGTTTGGTTTTCTCAACGGGCAGTGTGTATTCTGTGAAGTCAAAGAAAAAATGCATGCCTTCATAAAGAATACATTCAATTTAATCTCTGTTTATTGTTTGTAACAAAATGGCGTCTTAGCCGGGATTAGTCAGGTTTAAAAACATGCACTAAGTGGCTTTAAAAGATTTGAACAAACATTTAACCATAATCTTGAAACTGTGATAATACCACTCACAACTTAAATTTTACACCATATGCAAGCTAATTGCGTTTCTTTTTTTGACCAGTATATATGAGATGAATAAAGAATTTTAGTAGTATGACTGGTGCGAAACCAAAGATATTATTATTATTACCATGAGAGTAGTACAAGTCATAGTTTGTGCAGAGGTGTACCGAAGGGGAGGGTGACTGGGTTGATCGCTCCCCCCTCCTTGAGCTAATAAATTATTTTCCCAGTAAAATTGCTAGGTTACAACAGGATGAGAATGAAAGTGAAACAAATTTCGTCGCCTTCAGCGTTAGCGCTTGCCTCCCCTACTGCTAAAAATCTAAAATGGCTTAGGATCCTGAAAACTCTTAATCCGGCCATGAGAATAATTTTCTTTTATAAAGGTAACAGTCCAATTAGTAGTATAGCTGAAAAAGGGTAGAGTGCAGGAATGTTGCAAATTATTACGCAATGTTGCAAAGGGGGTGGGGGTTATGCAACAACTCAATGTTGCAAAGGGGGGTAGGGTGTTGCAAAAAAATCCCCCAAAAGGGGGAGAGTGTGTACCGGCCTTTGTTGCCAACCCCAAAATGGGATTGCAAGGGGCATGCAACTTGGAGGCGGAGTTCTCCCCTAAGCTATTCCCCCCAAAGGGATATACCTAACCTAAGAGGTCTCTAAGGGTGGGAAGGGGTTTTCTCACCAACCAAAGGGCCAGAAAGAGAAAGGACCAGAGATCCTTTCTCGGCTGGGAGCCGAGCTTGTATGACTCCGTCGTCAGCCTCTCGCTCTTTTATAGACCTCTAATCCGCCATGTGGCTGAGTTGCCAGATAGCGCCATGTATTTAATTCCAATAGAAGGCTGAGTTGCCAGTTTGTGCTATATATTTAATTAATTCATGTGGCTGAGTTGCCAGATAGCGCAATATATTTAATTCCAATAGAAGGCTGAGTTGCCAGTTTGTGCTATATAATTTAATTAATTCAATATTAATCGAAAGACTGAGTTGCCAGATAGCAATATTTATTAAATTAAACCATATATTAATCATCCATTTAAATACCACAATATATTTATATGATGGTAGTTAATCAATACAGATGAATCTTCTTCCAACAATTAAAAGAAATTCTGTTTATTAAATAAATAATTTAAACACGCTCTTTACACAATAATCACTTTATTATAAATATCACAATTAAGTCACGAATAACAGTGGGAAAGGAAAAGAAACCTTACGAAGAAAGTTGAAATAAACGACAATTCAAAACACACGGTCGTCCCCCCTCATCCCTCATTCCCACAAACCTCTCACCCCATCTGTGCTTGTATATATATATAATAAACGAATGAACAACTCGTGCGCGCGCACACACACACACACACACACGCACGCCTCTGTACATATCATGTGAATGAAAATCAGAAAAAAAATGCCAAACGTATATTAATTTAAATCAAATGAAGCTAAACGTATATTAATTTAAAACAAACGAATTTTCTCCTTTTAAGAGAATCAATTATTATAAGAAATTAATTATTCAATATAAGAAATTAATCATTAAACGCTGTTTTTTTCTTTCACGAGGAAAGGATTTCCGAGAATCTGGTCAACTCGAAACACGGTCGTCCCCCCTCCTCCCTCATTCCCCCCAAACTTATCACCTTCGCGAACGTACAATCGTCAAAATATTAGTTCAGACGAAATATACACAAATGACCAACTTTCTCCTTACCTTATATATATAATATATATATATATATATATATATAATATATATATATATATAAAGAATCATATTAACTGTGTCTATTTAATTTTGTCATTCCTTATATATATATATATATTATATATATACATATATATATATATAATATACATATATATATATATTAGGGTGGTTCCAAATCCATAGGGGGAAATTTCAAAATTGTCTTAGATAGTCTCCACAAGTGTGGTGGTTGTCTATTTAGTGTCCACATGGTCTGTGCAAAATTGCAGCGTGATTGGTGAATATTTAGAGGTCGCCCCACTCTGAATATATATATTATAAAATGTACTTTTCTTCCGTAGGTCCGATGGCTCAAACTCGATCAATTCCAAAAGTTTGGCTTCTAGGGATGGCAACTGGAACTTTATCCACGTCAAGGCTCCCTACATGCCTTGACGCCCTCCTCTTGGGGCAATACCACCACATCAATCAAAAGCAAACCACCTCCGACAGTCTGAACCAGGCATGCCAGAGGGTGATTGAAGTCTGGACCCGAGCGCGGATCCCAGCTCAACGGATCGACTCCTGTGTCCGTAAGCTTTCAAAGCTTTTAGACCGCTACAAAACACTCAAGAAGCACAGGACCAGGCAACGTGCCAGCGATAGAATGAATGAAGACATCTTCAAAGCGGACATCCAGGAAACTGTTTGACATCGCAACCAGTGATACCATGAGCACAATCGTCAACGTTGAGGACCGAAATTTCCTGTCCATGCAGCGCAAGAACGTCAATTCTTGCAGCATGGCTGGCATTGATAAGGAAACGACTACACAAGAGGACAGAAAGCGATCCAGAATGGAGAAGGAAGCCAAGAGGAAGGCAAGGCATGAAGCAACACAGAAAGATTTGGAAGAAGCAGGAGTGTCATCAATTGATCTTTCCTCTTCTTCTTCTTCCCTTTTTCGCAAGACGACGACGACTATAGACCATCGGTTCCGATTCCTTCTTCGTCTGAAGCTCCGGCACCAAAGCGTCCCAAGAACAAGGTTACGAACATTTTCCAATCTCCAGAAGTCATTGGAGCAATGGATCGCACCAATCTTTCTGACCGGAATGCTGTTTTCGTAACTGGAGCTGTATTACAGGCCGCAGGCAGGGCCGGATTAACCATTAAGCAAAATAAGCCCGTGCTTAGGGCATCAAGGGAAGGGGGGCACCACAGAAATTTTCCATTGTCGGATTTACCATGGATTTATTATACTATTATAATCGCGGCTTATAGCCTATAAGCTGTTGAAAACTGAATTATATATATTCATTTTCTTTTCTAAGTGATGTGCCACATAATGTCACCACTTCATCATCTACTGAAATTGAAAGGTATTCTCAGGGTTGTAAAAAGATGATTGATGCTTACCCAGAGGACTTGAACACTAATTTCTCTGCTGAGCTTCAGCAGTTTCACTCATATGTGTGCCATAAGTTCAGCGCAAAAAAAAATGTAAAAACAAGATTCAGTCATGCTGAACTTTATAAAATAATTGTAGAAGACAATATTGAGTGTGCCTTCCCAAATGTAGAAATTGCCTTTCGTACATTTTTAACATTAATGGTCACAAATTGCTCAGCTGAGCGTTCATTTTCTCAGTTGAAGTATATTAAAAATACCAACAGAACAACTATGCAACAAGGCAGGCTGGATGCCTTATCTCTACTAAGTATAGAAGCAGATGTGTTACGTAAGATTAGTTTTGAGGATCTGATCAAAGACTTTGCAATTAAAAAAAGTAGGAGAAAACTTTTCAAATATAAATGAAGTGGAAGTATACAAAAATAAACATTATTTTCCATCTTACTGTAAGTTTTTTTATTTCAAAAAATAAAATTTTATTTTATGGTTTATTTTTGTTTATATTTTGAATTACATATATATGGTGCACCAAAATCTTTTAAGTGCTAGGGCCTCTAAAGGTCTTAATCCGGCCCTGGCCGCAGGGCATGATCTGTCTGGGATGACGTGCTCTCGGAGCTCTATTCATCGCTACAGAGAAAGTGGGCGAGAACAGGCAGCTCGAGAAGACCTAGAATCATTCTCTCTAGAAGACCCTATCCTTCTCCATTGGGACGGAAAGCTTCTCCCCGGCATTGAAGGGAAGAAGACGAATGTGCATCGGATAGCAATCCTTATAACATTCAATGGACAGGAGAAGCTGCTTGGTGTCCCAAAGATGAAACAAGGAACTGGAGAAGCACAGGCCCAGGCATGCCTTCAAACTATGAAATTATGGAAACGTGGAACAGCATGTGAGAGGTCTCGTCTTCGATACCACTGCGTCAAACACGGGTTTACATCGCGGAGCCTGTGTCAGGATTGAAGAAGCATTGGGTCACGAGCTAGTTTGGATCGGTTGTCGACATCATATACTTGAAGTCGTACTTGCTGATGTCTTTGCCTCAATATTTGGCTCAACAGGAAGTCCTGAAACAGGCCTTTTTAAGCGATTTCAAAAGGAATGGCCATCTCTCTCCCACGAAGCATTTGTCTCAGCATCGGACAGCTTGTTCGAGAACCCTCAACTCCAAGAGATGAGAAAAGAGATGCTCACTTACTTACCTAACGCTCTTCAGGCAAGCCAACCTCGTGACGACTACAAGGAGTTCCTTGAACTATCTTTGCTCTTCCTGGGGGAAAGACTGGTGGTCAACTCTTTATCCGAGCTCCGGGTCCCATGCACCACGCGAGATGGATGGCGAAGGCGATTTATGCGCTCAAAATCTACCTCTTTCACTATCAATTCAAGCTCACAGCACGCGAAGAACGAAACGTGACTCAGCTGGCTTTATTTGTCAGTCTGATTTACGTCAAGTACTGGCATGAAGCGCCAATGGGGACACAAGCTCCTCTCAATGATCTCAAAATGCTGCATCTTCTGGAAAAATATCCACACGGAGGAGCTGCACAAGCGGCGAAGACAGCTCTAAGACGCCACCTGTGGTACTTGTCGGAGCATCTGATTGGACTGGCCTTCTTCGATAATAGGATCGATCCTGATACAAAAGGAGAATGGTTCAACACCTCCAACATCCCCAAAAGAATGGCTGCCCCCGACGAATCGACATGGCGGAAGCTGGTGTTGAAAATGATGTGGCATCCTTCGTCACGAAAAGGACATTGACCCTCTTTAATGCCTTGAAAGTTGGAGGTAAGGAGGAGCGCGCCAGTTACTTCAAAAAGATCCACGGGAATGGCCAAATGACAAGAACTACAGGGAACTTAGAGATCGCGCCTTAAAGATGAAAGTCGTCAATGATGCTGCCGAGCGAGGTATTGCTCTCGCACAACGCTACAATGACACTTTGACACGAAACGAGGACCAGAAGCAGTACCTCCTACAACTCGTAGCCGCCCACCGAAAACAGATACCAATACCATCCAAGGCGACTCTGATGCAGAAGAAATAATGAAGATACACCCATTATCATGTCCTATTGTCTTACTGTTTTCTTTCATATTCTTTGAGAACCAAAAAAAATTTAGTTATTCAGTTGTCTATATATTTTCCCAAATTTTCAAAAAGGGGGCAAGTGGGGCGACCCCTAAATATTAACCGAATAACGTGAAACTTTGCACAAATACTGTCCACACCAAGAGGCATAAAACCAACCTTGTGGAGAGAACTTAGTCGATGCTTTAACTTTTTGGACCACCCTAATATATATATATATAAACGGATTTTCACCTTAAAGTGAATTAAACATTAAAAAGTCACTAAACAATTAAAAGAATTCGTTCCATTAGCATATTCTCAAATCTACACACACACACACGAGGAAAGGGTTACCGAGAATCTGGGTCAATTCGAATCGTTTACCCTGATGCCTTTTTGGAAGGAATTTGGGGCACGAAATGACCGCGAGTTGACCTTTGTTCCAGTCTACTCGAGTAAAATCTCGCTTGACTGCAAATATTACTTCTACAATGAAATACATTCTCGAAGCGAAGAAAATGTTTTATATTTTTATTTACGCGTAATTTGTATGGTGTCATATTCTTAGATAACATCTCTGTTATTGAAAGATATACACACAATTATATTAAATAATAATCAGCAAAAGAAATAAGGTGCATGAGGTGGGCAAACCTGAAAGTACTAACAATTATATATAATATATTATAATATATATATATATATATATATATATATAGGGTGGTACAGATTTAAAATAACAGGATCATTTGATCCGGGGGTAGTATGACTGCAAAACATGTTAATGCACGATTTTTCTCTTTAGTAATAATAATAACTAGCTCTTCCCCGATTTGTAACAATGGTTAAGGTTTCACTCCACCTTAGACACACAGTTTAACGTGGAACCGAATGCTCTTTTCTTTTTTAAAATATAATTAAAGAAATGGATATATTTATAATTTCTTTATTATAAAATGTGGAACATACAGTCTTCAGATGATGTGAACATCTGCTCTGTGGATCAGTTCAAGAAATACATCTCGTCAGGGAGTCGTTGCTCACTTCCACATTTCAACATAACAGGAACATTTGTTTATTGAACCGGCTTTAAAATAACAGGATCATTTGATCCGGGGGTAGTATGACCGCAAAACATGTTAATGCACGATTTTTCTCTTACTAATAATAATAACTAGCTCTTCCCCGAATTGTAACAACGGTTAAGGTTTTCACTCCGCCTTAGACCCACAGTTTAACGTGGAAACCGAATGCTCTTCTTTTTTAAAAATATAATTAAAGGAATGGATATATTTATAATTTCTTTATTATAAAATCCTCTTGATTACATTAGTGACATGATCCGGGAATAGTGGGGGAAAAATATTGACATGGTAAAGACAGCAAGGGGTAATACGAGCATTAAATCTATTGGAGAAAATATAAAGATGCCATTAGTCGTCCGGACCCGTTATAGCGGTGTTACGATTGGTACACAAACTTATCATAGCT
Organism: Bathynomus jamesi; assembly: GCA_023014485.1. Taxonomy (NCBI): domain Eukaryota; kingdom Metazoa; phylum Arthropoda; class Malacostraca; order Isopoda; family Cirolanidae; genus Bathynomus; species Bathynomus jamesi. Next base: position 175,244 of record JAJOZX010005243.1, on the reverse strand, counting down.
CCACCCAGCTACACTGACAACCAATCACTACGAACATCTGGTCTTAATCTTTTGGGGCGGAGCTTGGTGATTGTGCATATAAAAGGAAATATTTTTCAGTTGGGTGTAACAGTAGCTATTTTCGCGTCAGTGAATAATCATTCCCTCTGCCAGTGCATTCCCTCCACCATGGACCACGAACTTTACGCTTTTCCGGATTTGTATGAAGGTGACTGCAGCATTGACTGCAATTAATCTTTTTAACGCGATTGACCGTGATGAATTATTTCCAACGCAAACCGTTGAAGATATTTGCAGTGACGCTCCTTACAATCCGACGCAAGAGACTACCATAGAAATGTAAGTGTATAATTTTATTTTTATTCACAAGAAACATGATTTTATATATATGGAGGGTTGTAGTATCTAGTCAAATACTTCATTTAGATACTCACCATTATGCTAAAACCGAAATTTTTATGGCAATCTTTTGCGTGTTTTAAATGTTATTCGGATTTACCTCTTAAATGAGTTTCTCTGAGCGAACCAAAGATATCTTCACATAATGGGGTCTGTCTGTATACTCTGTATATGTTTTTATTAAAAAAGAATCAATATGAACATTATTCTTTCTCCTTTAAGGTCCGATGAGGATTTGGCACGTGTTATACAATCTTTTGAAGAATCTCGTGTCATGAATACGGAGGATATACTGATCAGTCAGCATAATGAATGTCACACCGAAATAATGTAAGTGTTTTTCGATCTTTTGGGGGAAGAAGACAATATATTTCATAAATTTATTAAATGAAAGAAATCAGTACAATAACTATCTTAAACTACAGAATATACCGTTACAAATATACACACACGAACAAAAACATTATACTATACAACGAGTACGTACAATTGGAAAACGGATTTTTATCTGTTTGCATACCATTTCATCGTTTCGGCGAGTGTGACACGGGTCAAATAAATTTAAAAAATTTATAAATTCTTTATCACATGACATATGCATGAGAAATGAGACGCAGTACATTCCGCAAGTATTACTAAAATATCCTTGTATACGAAACGGGTTCCATACAACTTCGGGAATATGTAACTGAGCGAGAAATTTTACAATAATAGGGTCACTCCAGGGTTGAGTACCGAGTGAATCAAAATAGTACAGGCGCTGTCTATTTTTAAAATAGACAGCGATCCAATGAATCCCTTCATTACCGATGACATCTGTGTTCACAATAAGACTACCGCATTCTCGCGTACTTGGCAAACTCAATGTTTCATTCTTCGCAAACACGCCGATAAATTTGGAACGTGTGACTCGTTCACTTCATTACTTTCTGAAGTGTATTAGCATCCATTTTAAAAGTCGGTGATAACGCTCCTAAATCTATCTACTTCTATTAGGGCTTGCGATTCGAGATATACTAGTACACTAATAGGCGCGTCTATAGGCTTGGTGAATTCCAGCCTCACAGATGTTTCCGCTCTGCTGTGGGCTTAAATGATTATTTACGCTAGCAGATAAGTCCGGTGTAATGTCAAACGGATAAAGGTTAAATTGATCAATGAATTCTCCTGCGTTACCCCACTACCAAGCTCATCACAATCACTTGCAATATGGGTCAGATTACTATAGGCTCTGGCACAAAGAGGTAACACAGCGTCTGATGAATAGTCCGTATCCATTGTTCCACCCAAAGCAATGCCATTAACGTATAGTTATATTTTTAAGTCCGAAATTCTCGAATTTAAAGGCACTCTTTATATATTCATTCACCGAAGCATGGTCCTGCATTCCGATTAATATCCTTTTAGGAAGATTTCCCAGGGCAATGTTTTCTATCTGCTTCGATGCCAATCCTGCAGGCACCGTATATAGTTTGATTTGTACTCTGTTAATAGGATATTTCACTGTAGCGTTTAGTAAATTTTTCTCAATTTCTAGTTGTTTTGGTGAACTTAATTTCACTCGCCGTACGCAGAGGTATGTGTCCATAAAGTGAACCACAACGGGGTTTGCACCCTCTTCTTGATCAGCATCCAGATTTAAGCAGATCTCAGGACTCGTGTGGGTGAGCTTTATTTTCATATCCACCCCGTTGACAAGCAACTTCTCCTGGAAAGTGAAATCTGTGTGCAGCTGTCCAAAACACTGTCCTTTATACTACTTTCATCTTCAGTCTGATAATATCCCTCGGCACTTAAAAAGGTAGCCTTCGCTTCTTTGGAAAAGTTGAGGACATTTTCCAGATAGGCTCGTAGATGATAGTACCCCTTGCCTGCCGATATGTTGGTCTGATTTAAATATACGTCACACGGGTTGAATATGGAGTGCAGAAAGTTTGTTTCAGGGTATACAGCATATTTGTCATCGCAGACCGTTCCATCAGAATGGGCTATACGTAGCTTAGCGTACATGTGCACACAGCTTGGATCAAAAAAGTAAGGACCTGAGCTGGGTATCACGAATTCTATAGGCGCACTCGGGGAACTAATTGTGTTTAAAGGGTTAATTGTAATAAAGTCACTGTGCTCAATAGAAATTTGAGTTGGAGGCAGCTCAAAAAGGGACAGCTCCGATTTACAGCATTGTGAACTAATGGGTGGATGAAGCGTGCCATGGCGAGTTAGAAATAGTGCCTCCTCTCTCGACAAGTAGTAAACAAACTATGATTCATGAGATCAATGTCCTTAGCTTATATCAGTCAAAAAAGTGGTCAACCATAGGTTTCATTCGCTTACAGCACTTCTTTTTTGATATCCTTTTACGTTTAATACCACGTGACCCCTTCTTCCGGGCAGCCCTCTTCTTCTTCCCGCCACCACGCATTTTTCTCTTTGCATCTTTGATTTCGTCCCGTGTACGCTTTAAATGTTTTTTTAGAGCCTCTTTAGGTTTAGTCCCGGCCAATATGTCTTCTGCAGTGTTAAGACCTGATTGTAGCGCTTTCCTTCCGAGGTATCTGGCACCCCTCTTCAGCAAAGGAACAGCCGTACGTAGTATGGATGAAAAAATGGATCCAAGTCCACAACCGCGCTGGTATCTCACCCCTCGATAGACTGTGAAAGGCTTTCTATCCATTATAACTCAGTGCGTCGAAAGTGTAGCTTCACTGTTAAGCTCCCGTTACCGAATGGGAAGTTTTCGCCTTCAATCGTTCTTATATATATCTTGAGATATTGTTTATTAAATTAGTTGCGACATTCACATAATGGGGTCTGTCATATGTAATACTCAAACTCCTTCCTCTATGGTTGGGGATGTGAGCAATGCGCAGCAGGCGTGCCTGGGTATCCCCAACAAACTGGTGCTCCACTATATTACTGTAAATATAGCACACGTCTGGGGACTGAGCTTTCAGCCAATTTCTCCATCTTCAATTGATACATTAATCTGGACAAGTCATGCTGTGTCTCGTGAAATGTGTCTCTTTGGAAGGCTGCGCTATATCGGCCATTGGTTAGAATTTTGAACATTCTACGGTCTTTAATACGTCTGTTAGTCTTTGATTTTAGGATTAGTGTATGTGCAGGGTTTCCTTTGTTTACGATTTCGTATACTAAATCATTCGTAAGGTTTGAGTTTCTTAAACTTACGTTTAAGTCTCTCAAAACATCCTCGACCGAACCATATTGACCCGGTCCTAGTCTTACTTCTGTACTGTAATACCGTGCAACCTTAGTCCGAGCGATACGTATAGTTTCATCCATAGCTACCCCAGCTTTTTCACACTCGTCAATGTCTCTAAGAATCGTAAAAACGGTTTCTTTATGTTCAATATTTAAAAAGATGGTGTCCAGCTGAATTTCGCATATCCCCACCTCATACGAATCACGACCCAATTCAATGTGCCCGTGGAGTTCTATTACAAAGTTGGCTAGTGTGTTGTTAGGGTGTACAGACTGGGACGAGGAGGACGGGAGTGTGACGTAGAAATGGTTAGGAGCCATGTTGCATACTATTTAAGCTTCATTATTGCATCAGCTTTTATATAGGCGTTGAAGCTTTCTGGGTACCCTAGCCATTTCACCAGGTACATTTTTCTCTTTCCTGAACCTTTGCTTCCTAAAATTTTCTCAATTTTAAACACATTTTTTCCTAAATTAAACGCAACTTTCTGCAATTCCTCGCGGTAAAAACCTCCTGAGATTTCTTCCCCATTCAAATCTTCAATGTAATACATCATTATCTCGCCTTTAGGTCTCATAGCCCTAACTTTAAAAATCTCGCGTGTCCATCCTTGCTCAAAACCCTTTGCGAATTTATTCCCCGAACGCGACAGCCTTACATAACACTGGTATGCATATGAAATTTTTTTGTCTGCTGTGAGGGTTTTTTCAACTCATATTATATAATTCGACCATGCTGAATTCGAAAATGACATTGGTTTTCCTCAATCAGGTCAGGTTTTTTCTCTATTGGCCATTTATTATAAGTCCAATTTTATCCCCAAATTTATTGATTTTTTTAGCTTAAACACTGTAGATACGAGTAATATTATAAGAACACTCGTGAAAAATGAAAACATTGTGTGAATAAATACTTTTATTCATACAATGAATATGGAAAAAAGTTTATTGAGGAAGGAATGAAGTTTTTTTGGCTTTCCGTCTGTGTTTTTCTTCGGTCACGTCTCGCTTCAAACACCAGCAATAGTCCGCCAGCATATTGATATCCCAGTTTCCCTGGTACCTCTCTTCCATTATTTTGATATCTTGGTGAAATCGTTCACCCTGTTCCTCACTATAATCCCGCAATTTTCAGGAAAATAGTCCAAGTGGGACCACAAAAAGTGCATTTTTATGGACATGCGCGACCCATGAGCTTTGAAAGCTTCCATCAAGTTTTCGACAACGGAGGACTCGTATTCTGGACTTCTACGCTTGCCAAGAAAATCAGTGACAACTGATTTGAATGCCTGCCAGGAATTCTTCTCAGTTGGAGTCATTGCGTTTTCGAACTGAGTATCCTTGATCAAAGTTCGAATTTGAGGACCATCAAAAACCCCAGCATTTAGTTTAGCATAAGATATATGAGGAAATTTACTCTCGAGATATCGGAATGCTGAACCCTCCTTATTCATTGATTTGATGAAATTTTTCATCAAGCCCAGCTTAATATGAAGTGGTGGGAGCAAAATTTTTGTTGGTGGTACAAGGGGCACTGAAACGACATTATGCGACCCAGGTTCAAAATTCTCTCTGGATGCCCATTCACGCTGTGCATAGTGCTTCTCATCCGCTCGGCTATCCCATTTGCAGAGGAAACATGGGTATTTCGTGTATCCCCCTTGCATTCCCAATACAAATGCCACAATCTGAAAAAAAATGAAAATATTTAAAGAATTTAGAGAATTTGTTCTATCAGATAAAAAAATCTATGCATTGGACTGTATCACTTCTGTGGGGAAGTTAAGTGTTCTTATACGCTCTCAAATAACCTTTGGAAAAACAACATAGTCAATAGCAATAGTTTACTTATGATATTAGTATTACCTTCAAATCTCCACAGATCCTCCAGTTATGTTGGTCGTATACGAGAGCATCCAGTAAAATTTTCATGTTATCGTAGCTCTCAGTAAGTTGTACGGAATGTGCTACAGGGACTGATGCAACCCTATTCCCAATGTGAGAAGTACTGCTTTCAAACTTCGTTTAGACGAGTCTATAAATAGCCTCCATTCTGATGCGTTATATGGCAGGCCCAAGGATTCGATTAGCCCCTCAACATTGCAGCAGTACACTAAGGAAGAGGTATTTTCGTGCACTGCGAAAAACTTGCGGAATTCTTCCTCTCGTTTCCTATACCAGGAGAATGTTGTTCCCGGAGCCAGCAAGTTGTCCTCTCGAAGTCGTGAGCCCAAGATCTCGGCAGCTAATTGGAAAGTCCTAAATCCCTGGTAAGATCATTAAGCTTGGCCTGGTGAGAGGCCTCGGCTCATTTGAAGCGGTATTTTGAGGTATATACGACTGGGATGGTCATTGGCATTGGTCATTGATTCATCATCAGAATCATCGAAGTCCAGGGTTTGAGGTGGGTCGGGTATTGGAATTCCAGGACCATGGGGTACAGGTCTCATAGCAGAAGGAATGTCAGGGTATCAACAATGTGTTTATTATTCTTGTTAACTCCTGAAAATAGAAACACAGAAACATGGATATAAAACTTGCATATGAAATAGAAGAAGCATTCAGACCAGGAGAATGTTGTTCCCGGAGCCAGCAAGTTGTCCTCTCGAAGTCGTGAGCCCAAGATCTCGGCAGCTAATTTGGAAAGTCCTAAATCCCTGGTAAGATCATTAAGCTTGGCCTGGTTGAGAGGCCTCGGCTCATTTGAAGCGGTATTTTGAGGTATATACGACTGGGACTGGTCATTGGCATTGGTCATTGATTCATCATCAGAATCATCGAAGTCCAGGGTTTGAGGTGGGTCGGGTATTGGAATTCCAGGACCATGGGGTACAGGTCTCATAGCAGAAGGAATGTCAGGGTATACAACAATGTGTTTATTATTCTTGTTAACTCCTGAAAATAGAAACACAGAAACATGGATATAAAACTTGCATATGAAATAGAAGCAGCATTCAGACAGTGGCGGCTCATGAGGGAAGGCTGCGGTCTGTAAGATATGAAATAGGTCGATGGAGTCTGTATATTTTCTTTCTTTTTCATTCATATTGTCCCTTCGGGGACAATATGAATGAAAAAGAAAGAAAATATACAATCATTGTAAATGTAACTTGTATAACAATATGTATGTGTAAATGTATTTTCTATAACAATATGTAAATGTATGATTACCATTATGGTGAATATTATGCTATATATGGAGAATATTATGCTATATATGGTGAATATTACATTATGGTGAATATTATGTCAAGTTTCATACGAGGATTTCAAAATATTTAAGAAAAATAAATTTATAAGCCCACCTTGGAGGTTTGTCATGCAGAAATAGCAATCTGTCACGTGATCCTTTCCTTCTCTCCAAATCATGGGAATTCCAAAAGGCAAAGATTTCGCTCTGCCGTTGCTCCATCTTCTCAAATTTTCAATGCACGTCTTGCAGCACATATGAGGGGCGAAATTTTTGTCCTGGTCCCCTAGCTTAATTCCAAAGTATGCTCTATACATTGTCTTCACAAATTTAGTGATTTGGGACTGGTTATTTGGCATGGTAACCGTCCCACATATGTAGCAGAATCTATTGGGATCATTTTTACACGCTCTATACATTATGAAATATTTTATCTATATGCCTGAAAAGTAAAAAAAGATATTATACAAGTGAAACAAGTGATGATAGATGTTACTGTTCCAATTCCGCTTTGACAAAATCACGAAAAATTCTATTTTACTTATGAGGCCATAGCCGGATAAGCTGAGCTGATTGAGAAAAACGGATTGCAGATTCGAAATCACCAGGAAAAACTCTATAAGAATCACTTACAAAACCCTTGACAGCAAAATTGATGCATACCAGTGTAATCATTGATTTTGAAGCGCGCCGAGTGTGGTGTTGGTGATCCATCTCTTCTCGGGAGCGTACCTCTTTCTAAAACTTCGTTAGGTGTTGTCCCAATCGTGCGATGGTGTGAGCGGTTGTAGGATGATGCCAATGATTCCAGAATGTCTAGAAATCTGTGTGTGTTTTTATGTGTAAAATAACGGTGCATGCGCTCCTTTATGGTGCGCTGAACTCTTTCAGCTAAAGAAGCCTTATGTATAGAATTGGTTGTGTAATAGCTGATATTAAACTCTGTCAACATGTTCTGAAAAGCACGGCCTATAAATTCCTTCCCCATATCCGTACAAAAATAGCGAGGAACCCTGTTTCTTTTAACATTAGCGTTTTGGTGGCTTTAGCAACTGTTTCAGGTGATTTATTTTTCAGAGGAACTAGCCACAGATATCTAGAGAATACGTCTATTATGAATAGAATGTAGCGGTAACCATCGTTATACACAGAATATCTTTGCATGTCTGTTAAATCTGCTTGCCAAATAGAATCAATCGAGGAAGCCGTTGTCTTGGCTGTTTTAAACCTTTTTCTCACAGGCTTATGAAGCGTATAAGCGTCCTGCTCCCTCAAAAATCTTTCAACATTTTTTTCCTACTCCGTAAACACTTCTGTACAGTCTATCTACGCCGCCGTAGGAGGCTGGGTTAGAAATGTCATAATAGCGTTTAGTTAATACGTTAGCCATTTGCGTATTTTAGAGGCACTTGGGTAGGGTTGACCGTTGTTTAACCTCTTCTTTCTCCTCTTCAAAGGTGTTACCGCCGGGGGTGACGGCGTCTTCAATTGTGCCACATGCGTTGCATGTTCCAAGTCTTTTAACCTGTTCAGATTTCCTATCAACGTTTTAGGGACATTTATTTGTTGTAGTCTTGCTTTAATATGCTTCCATCCTGATGGTGATGGCCTATCCCACTTTCTCACCAGATCATGGACAATGTCTACGATATTCGATCCCTGTACCTTTGATCCTTCCACAATGAACTCGCCTGTATCGGTCCATTGTATGGCTGGATCCTCATTCAATAGATTATAAAGACTTATGCCTTTACTCCTCAATGTATGTGGGAGGGTGCTTTTTAATACATGCTCGATATGTTTTGTGGCTAATCTCTTAATATTTGGTTGGTCAGCTGTATCGTCGGGCACAGATCCTATGTCGCCATGTCCATCGTCCCCCGTACTGTGCCTAATAACCACAGGAATCTCTGTAGGGTTCTTATAATTTTCGTACTCGTGAATAAATTTCTGCAGAGCTTCTTGGTATAAGATTGTTTTCTCATCAGGTGTTTTTTCACTGTTTAATAGGGCTAGCAATTCGCTTTCCATTCTTTTAAGTCTGCTTTTACGGGGATCTAGAACCGTGTCTGGATTCCTTGCAGTGAAGCGTACACCTCGTGGGGAATCACTACCACTTTCTTCATTATATTAATCTAGTCAGTAAAGGACCCAAAACTGAAAATAAGATGGGGAGAAATGACCCTCCTGTTTGTACAATAATTCGTTTTTTCTTCGCTACAGTTTGACTTTTACGAGCGAGTGCACGTATTATGTTCTTGTAGCGGCGTAGGCGAGCCTTCTGAGGGGCTTTCATTGATACATTGCAATTTATAACGTTAAGACAGATTTCACAGATGCATTTTAAAAAGTCGGCGTCGATATTTTTAATAAACATCTGCTGCAATGCCCGGGGCAGTCGATGATAGATTTTTATTAATTCACGGTATTTCTTTAGTCTCTTTGTCATTCTGGAATATACACCGTTTCAGGCTCGTTTGGAAATATATTCGTTCGTAGAAGCACCCTAAACGTGTTTCGCGGATGAAGGTCGCAAAGCAAATATCCGTAACGCGTGCTTGTAGCTTCTTTATAAACTTCCAAAAACTCCTTACGCTGATTCGGGAACATTTGATTGGCTAATACCCCAATTTGTGATACATCTCTACGTTGTGCGAATAAGACTAGATATTGTGTATTTAACGACACATCGCGCATGTATCTATTTTTGAAAAATAGATTCTGATTGATGAAGAACACGCTTATGTTAAGATGGTAGGAGAATACTGTAAATGTCTCGGCAAACGTTTTATCCATCTCCAACATGAGATCGTCAATTACAATGACTGTATGTTCATCTCCCTTTAACGAATTAACGTCATATACGCCTTTGTGGAACAAAATATCATCTTGGTACTCGTTGAACACTAATTGATACGTCGAATAGCACCATATAACTTTATGCACAAATTTCGAGAACATCTCTCCCTTTTCTTCAATGATTCTAAGCATAAACACAGTTTTACCACATCCTGTAGGTCCAGATATAATACATGTGGATGGGCTCGTGAATCTGAATTTTTCTACAGAGTCCATTTCTAACACGTCACACTCCTAAGTGGGTCATTTACAAAATATTACAAATTTTGAGTACTGTTCCTTATATTTTGTTTTCTTCTCCCACAGAACCGTGAATGACGATGAGGTACAGCACCCCATCATTGACATTACGGATGACCTCGACGACAGTGTAGTTGTGATCTCCGCCCATGCCAACGAACCCTCACCAGCGATACCGGTAGCACGCCCAAAGCGGAGGTATGATGAAGAGAACCCCACGTCAGGTATAAAGCGACCGAAATACGCGCCTGTTGCACCAGTAATAGATCCCAACCCTCAACCTCTTACGCAACAATCCCCCAGCAGCACCTTCCTCTAATATATCCCCTTATTCATCCGCCACAGTTGCCCCCCGTTCTGTTGAGGATGATATAACGTTTGAGTTGGTGCGCTCCGCAGCCCACCACCCTAGCCTTGACTAGAAATCGGTATAGAGTCAGGGTCGACCCTAGAGCCATGTATAGCAATGGAATTGAGCGCAGGCTACGCCGGGTTGTACATCGTATTGTAGAGTTTGCTCTTCAGAACCGCGACGAGCGTGAAGTCAGGACGAGTCTGTCCTTCGGATTCGGGTCAGATGACGGTGATGTAGATGATTATTGGGTAGTAGTGCCATTTAGACGTTTGGCGGCTGAAGATTTAGAATATATATTAGGACAGGGGTGGGCAACCTTTTGAAGTGAGCGTGCCAAAATCGTTAAATCTTTGATGCAAAATTTTCTCACGTGCCAACCGAAATTTTGGGGAACATATTATTATTTGGTGCCTTTTAAGTATTGGGAGAACCTTTTCAAATAATTAAAAATTACACTGGAGTGGTAAAATCAAAGAATTTGTAAGAGTGATTTTGTAAGTCATGTAAGATTGAATAAATGTAAAATTTAGTGACGGAATTTTTACTTGAGGGTCGTTCTACCCTCTTGATAGCGTGGATATTTTTTATTAGCCTTTAAGTGTAATTATAGCTGCCATATACAGCCACACAATTTAAAAACGCAATTTTAACATCAGCAAAAGAGTAAACAATAATTCTGATTTTTTTTTTGTTCTTTATATATCAGATCAATCAGCCATAAGTTTTTTCAAGTTTTCCCAATACATTACAGTGCCCAATCTCATAATCGTTTTACTTGACTAAAGCACAATGAAAGAAAATAAAATTAAAGATATTCTTTTATTGATTCTTAATCCCTTATGAATAATACATAAAAATTACAGAGAAAATAAAATGTTATTTTACCTACATAATATATTAAACAGAAGTTAATCTTTACCATTTTTTAGCAGAAAACATTAAGTTAAAATATAAAACTCAGCGAAGAATTTGGATATTTATTTATTTAATTTTTTTAAGGTGAGCCCGGGGAATCGCGTGCCGGAAAAAAGTCGTTGGCATGCCACGTTTGGCACGCGTGCCAAGGGTTCCCCACCCCTGTATTAGGACGTATAATGCAAGCTGCCCAAAGTAGTTATAGCCTTCAATATGGACAACTTCACGGTAAATATTGATCGTGTATTCCGTGTTGCGGGTCATAGTGCCATACCGTATACTCTTAACCTCAATTCTCAAGCTATTTATAGACGGCATATAAACGTCGATCGTGGTTGCGGCTTTATAGCAGTAGTCTTGGCTAACATGTTTACTGTACAAAATACACGGGCTCAAAAAATTTGGCTGCCTACGGTCGTGGAACGTGCCCGTAAACTAGCTGTAGACTGTGAACTTGAATTTGACTGTAATATGGGGCCTGAAGAGCTGAGAATGGTAGAACAGGAAATGAATGTCCGTATAGTTGTATTTGGGTTGGATGATCGTCGTAGGACTGTGTATGTTTTTAAAAGCTGTGTGAGAGATCGTACAAGACCCCTACTTATTTTAGGATTGTCGGGACAACGTATCTCCCCATCCGTAATATAAGGTGGCTTTACGCGAGTTATGACAAAAGTCGAAAATATGGGAGACATCATGATTTGTGTAAGGGGTGCCTCGAGTTTGCGGATGATATAGTGAGACATTGTAAAGAATGTCACATGGTATGTGAGCAGTGTAAAAGCACCAAATGTGAAAGCCGTGTAGTTGAAGCTGAGAAGAGAGACTGTGATGTGTGTAGACGCACATTCTTCAATAATAACTGCTTTGAGCTCCATAAATCAACTGGCACGTGCAGGAAAATGAGAATCTGTGAATGTGGTATGTTTCACACAATGGATAATTGGGGGAAATTTAAGCACAAGTGTGACGAAATTCACTGTCCTACATGCCAGGAGGAGTATAAGGCGGATGGAGTAAAGCATGTATGTTATATGAAAGATGCTAAGCCTAAAAATAACCCTTGTATAACTGTATACTACGATATAGAAACATATACGAACGCTGAAACCAAAGAGGTAATTCCACATTTACTTGTGAGCCAGACTATCTGTGATGAGTGTATGGGGATCGAATGTGACGAGTGCCCCAAATGCGGTAAACGGACAAACGTTTTTAAAACGAATGTCCACGATAGTCCTGTGAAACTATTTGTGTCCTATATTGTCAAGTTAGCCGACAAGTTCAAAAAAATGACTGTGTATATTCTCGCCCATAACGGGGCAAAGTTTGACACGCAGTTCCTTTATAAGGAGTTGCTTGAACACGAATCCTCTGAGATATTTACAGGTGATCCATTGAAAAGAGGCAACAAATTAATACAGATGCAAATAAGAGGCAATGTACAATTTAAAGACACTTTATTATTCACACCTTGTAAATTAGCAAAGCTACCCAAGGTGATGGGGTAGCAGCTGAAGTTTCCAAAGGATACTTCCCTTACACTTTCCTCACCAGCGAGACTTTAAACTACGTAGGCCCACCACCACCCAAACATTATTTTAACTATGACTGTATGAGTGTAGATGAACGTGAAGACTTTGATCGATACTACAACAGTTTTAATGAAAGTAACCCTTATAATATAGCTGATGAATGTGAGCGTTATTGCGTGAATGATGTGCGCGTGCTTAGAGTATGTTTCCAGGCCTTTAGAAGGATGTACATAGGCCGTTTCAAATGCGATCCGCTGCAAGTCGCAACCACCATCGCGTCATTATGTTTTACGGTGTTCAAGAATAACTTCATGCCTAAAGACACCTTAGCCATTATTCACCGAAACAACCCCGCAGTTACGGACACAAGGCTATTTACTGGCTCATACACCTACAGCAACAGACAGGTGTATACATAAAGCACGCCCGCAACACGGGTGAAGTACCCATTAAGATTAATGGACGTGTTTTTTGGGTTGATGGGTTAAGTGAAAACCGTGTCACTGGTGTGAAGACTGTGTACTCCTTTAACGGATGCTGGTGGCATGGATGCCCCCGTCCTGAGTGCGGAATCGCCGGAGATATCCACGGTAGATCTCCTGCCGACTGTCTTGCATGGACCCGCACCCGCGATCAACTTATAGGATCACAGTTCACTCACAAAGTCTTGTGGGAGCATGAATATGATGCACGGATGGAGACAGACGAGGTGTACCGTGAGGAAATAAACACGATCAAGCGTTCAATGGTGCTGGATCCTCTCAAATGTGGTGATAGCTTGTTTGGAGGACGTACAAATCCATTCAGACTATACTTTCCACCTACGGAGGGCGTGAAGCTCCATTACTACGATTTCTGTTCTTTATACCCATACGTGATGAAGAACAATCCGTACCCCGTGGGCGCTCCTGAGAAACTGGTGGGACCTAACCTGCCCTCCATCAATGAATTTTCAAGAAATTTGAATGATCGTTACTTTGGGCTCTCTTTCGTAGACGTACTCCCCCCAATTTATGGATGCCAATCTTACCTGTCGTTATCGACCACAAGCTCATGTTCCCACTGTGCGTGAAGTGCGCGGAAGAGAATAACGGCGATTGTAACCATATACCCCACCAGCGTAAGATCAGAGGCGTATATACAAGTCCTGAGCTGGCCCTAGCCGTACGCCATGGTATAGAATACTGAAGATACATGAGGTGTGGAGGTTTCAGAAGCTACCCAACCTTTTCACACCATATATAAACGCATTTTTGAAGGATAAGGTTGAGGCATCAGGGTATCCGCGAGGAGTTGATACCGAAGATGAAAAGTCTGCCTATATTCAACGTTACCGCGACCGCGAAGGTATACAACTTGATCGTGCCCAAATTGCAAAGAATCCTGGCAAGCGCTTTAGTGCAAAGTTGTGTCTAAACAGTCTATGGGGAAAATTTGCACAGAATACCGGCAAAGGGAACATTCATTTGGCACAAAGTTATAGTGATGTCTGGGATTATGCCAATGCTCCCGATAAAGAGGTCATGGAGATCGTGAATGTAGGTAATACTTACATAATAAAGTACAACAACACTGAATTGGCCACAGATACCTCAAGGGTTACAAACATACCTGTGGCCAGCTTCACAACAGCCTACGCCCGTATAAAACTTTGGGGTCTATTGCATTCTCTTGGGCGGAGAGTATTGTATGCCGATACAGATAGCGTGATATTCACAGAGAGGGAGGGTGAATACATGCCCGCTATTGGGGAGTTCCTCGGCGAGCTCACTGATGAGATCAAGGATGAGTATGGGGACAACGCATACGCCGACTCTTTTGTCTCAACAGGACCTAAAACTTATGGGGTACGGGTGAGGGTGGGGGAGGATATGAAATATATCGTGAAGGCAAAGGGTATTACGCTCAACCATGCGAATCGGCGGGTTGTTAACTTTGAATCGTTGAAGGATCTAGTGTGTTGGACGATGAGGGCGAACGACCTCCCCAACTAACTGTAGGCACCCACAATTTTCGGGCGCAGAAGCTGGGGGGCGTGAAGGAACTTAGGGGTACGAAGGTGTGCCGTAACACCTATAGGAAACGTTACCAGTTACCTGGTACCTATGATACCGTACCCTTTGGATACCATAACTTTTGATGCGCCTATTGTTAACTTACTTATGACACGTATTTGTAAATGTCTTGTATATAATCTTTGATGTATCTATTGTTAACTTATTTATTACACGTATTTGTAAATAATATATAACTTGAATATCTCGTTTATTAAATCGTATTTGTAAATATATATAACTTGAATATCTCGTTTATTAAATAAATCATGTTTCAATTAGCGTTTCACTTTCTCCTTTGTGTGTGTGCACAGGTGAAAGTTCTAAGCTCCGCCCACTGTAAGACCAGCAACGTGAGTCATGCTACTATCTGGGATTCCCTGCGTGGTCAGTCGACTGCAGTAAGCCCTTGAGATCAGACGTGTATTCGCCAGCGTAGAAGAAAAAAAGGAGATCAGACGTGTATTCAAATGGCTACCTTTAATATTGCTTGTACAACGTTTATGAAATGGTATTCAGCAAAGTGAGATGTGGTGGATACCGAAAAACTTCCTATTCCCCCCTCCTATGCCTCTTTTAAAACCACATTGGATTGTGCGAAGTTGCAAGATGTACAAATACTCTACGGATGTTCTGGTGAGACCGTTGAAGGCTTTCGTTGCACAGACGATGTGCTGAAGTATGCTGTAGAGCTAAACTTTATAAAGTCTCACATATACCGTGAAGTAAAAGAAACAACGCGTGCAGAAGAGAAGCAGCAGGTATGGATAATGAGTCTTGTGGATGGGTGGTGTGACAAGCGGTATTATGTCATGTTACACCATGTCGATTACTCATACCCTACGACTGAAAATGTGAATCTCGTCATCATGGACAATCTTAAGTATTTTTATCACTATATTAATGTATATCATGATGAGGTTCGTAGTGAGGTTGTGGCTAGTGCCCTGCGTGAGTTTTTAACAGACTTTAGAGACGAGTATCGTTTGCTGGGCAGAAAGGAAAAATATGAGCATATGTTCCTCTCAAATAGTGCGCCGGAGTGTGAAGATGTTTAGTAAAACATTATAAAATGTGCCTAGTTCGTGAAAATTATCCTGAGGGAAACTGTCTGGTGCGTAGTCTGGTAGTGATAAAACCGAAATTAATTCTTGTACCGGAAAAACACCTACCCAATATGTACAACAATTCGCCGCACGATTATGGTGCGACTCGCGGATCATACGAGTTCGAACAAGCCCATTCACGTATCATCGAGTCAGCCGCCCATCGAACCGTTCCTGCCTACCTGCGTGCCTCACACGGCTCATAGTTATCTCAGAGCTTGAACCGAGTGGACGTGCGCTCCTCGAATACGATGGAACTTCCTTTGAGCAGCATTCTCAACGCCTCGTACGATGTGTCCGTGACGAAATCGTTGCGCGTGTTCAGGCGTAAATCCGGTACCGTTAGCTATGTACTGGAAACGGAATGTAGACAAACAAACAAACGGGTTTATTTAAGTGTCGAGGAGATGAATAGAATCTTCGTGATAGTTGAGAAGTGGAGTGAAGATCGTTATAAAATACCTGCTAACGTAGGTACAAGAAGAGAGCAGATTAGTGACGCACCCTCATACGCCGTTGTATGTACGTTGTGTATAAATAACGATCGGCCATGCATTGATATACGGCTGATGTGGAAGAATGCTTCTGATAATAACGCTCTTGTTCCTACGCGAAACCGTTTCATCCTCGACAGAATGTTTGAAATCGTCGGATTCCGCAAGCTGAAACCTATATTAGACGCGCGTGTTACGGATATGCTTTATTTTGATACAGTACTTGAATACGCATACACCGCTCTGCTCGATGGGTTTACCGAGTGTAGGGCTGAACAAGGTGAGAATGGTCTAGAGCTGGACGTTTATTTAAAAAGTTTAGACTCTTTGAAATACCATGAACTTTGGTACAAAGCAATTGATCGGTACAAGGCTGAGCTCACCTACACCGTTCACCCTGAAGAACTATTTCTTTATATAACGCAGTTGTCGTAACGATTTAGAAGATTATTTCAATTGCCGCTATGTTGAGTGAAGATGAGTTCACGATTGAAAAGCTCGGGTCGGTAGAAATAAACCCTCGATTGGAAAAGCGTGTTTATAAACTTGTGTTTAATAATGTAGCTAACGATGAACTCTTTGTGCGTGCTTTTGATTGTATTCTAGACGTATTTAAAGATGACTTACCAACCGGTTGTAAAGTGGGAACAAAAATAGTACTGAACGATATGAAAGCCCTTCATATCGAGTACAGGTTTCCCTATACTTTAAGCGGTGAAATATTATTAAACCGCATATACTGCGTAATGCAGAGCAATAATGATGTAATTGTAGACTCGATTAAGTGCGAGTTTAGTATTTTGAAAAAAAAAGTGAAATGTATTTATATATTTAACATATTTGTGTGATATTTCTCCTGTACTGTTATATTGAAGGATATATGATTATATGCATATTCCTCGTTCATATTTCTATTATTATTGATCATTCAAATGTATATTTATTTCTATATATCTCCATAATTGTGTGTGTGTGTGTGTATTTCTCCTGTACTGTTATATTGACGGATATATGATTATATGCATATTCCTCGTTCATATTTCTATTATTATTGATCATTCAAATGTATATTTATTTTCTATATATTTATAATAAACAGAATGATGCAATGTTGTTTTACTTAATTCTTTTGGTTAATTATATCATGTTACGCCTTCTAAACCTACTAGCGGAATTCTAAACCAACTTTTAAGAAAATAAATTGTACAATCTGGCAACTGTATACCTGAACAATGGTATCTGGCAACTCTCCATAATAATGTATACAATTAAAACGGTATCTGGCAACTCTCCTTAATGTATACAATAAAAAGTGGTATCTGGCAACTCAACCTGAACAAGCCATTTACGCCTTCTAAGCCAACTGGCTGATTAGGAGTCTATAAGACAACGCCTACTCGGCTGAAGTCTTAATATGCACTTGGCTCCTGCCAGGTGAAAACACCTCCTCCTTTCTCTCCTTCTCCTTTCTCTTGGGGGATAACGCCACCTCCAAGTTTCATGACCCCTTGTTGCACCTGCAGCATCCCCCAACCCCCCCTTTCCCCCAACCCCAACACCCCCCTTTTGCAACACCCACCTCCCCTTTGCAACAGTGATTTGTTGCATAACCCCCACCCCATTTGCAACATTGAGTTTTCATAACCCCCACCCCATTTGCAACATTAAGTAATAATTTGCAACATTCCTGCACTCTACCCTTTTGCGGCTATACTACTCAAGGAAATGCTTAATCTCGAAATTAGCGCTTTTTTATTCTTACGTTAATACAAATCTGAGCATCCTATAATTGCGGTTTGCATTGAATATTATGTTACTAATCAGATTTTTATCATAATTTTTATATTTTTTATATAATTTTTATATTTTTATTCATAATGTGTCTTAGCAGTAGCTAGTTAATAATCTCTTACTGAACGATAAGCTATTATGAACGTACATAAAAATTATTTATCTCTATTTCAATTATACTTCTACGATTAGTTCCAAGTTCCCCCCTCCCCTCCCCCGGCAAATTTCTGGGTACGCCCCTGAGTTTGTGTGCTTCTTATATTGCTATTTATTTAATTATTCGGAGTGTGACTGACAAAAGGTTATATATAAAACCTTTTGTCAGTCACACTCCAAATAATTTAATAACAATACAAGTTTTAAAATAGCAATATATAAGAAGCACACAAACTATGACTTGTACTGCTCTGATGCTTAATTATATAAAACCATCAACCAACTAACCCACTATAATCTCGTAAGATTGGGTTTATAAACTAGCCAGTCTGGATTTACCACCCGACCGAGCCATGGACTGTCCAAAGCCAGTTTGAGAAATGGGGAATAGGGTTCAATGACGAAATCGATGCTCGTAGTGTACATATTTGATTCGACCCAGTTCTTTGAAGGGAACTTCTTTTTCGCAGTTGGCGACTTTACCACCCATCTTGGCGCCCTCTGGTGTACAACAAACGTGAAACGCAACAAGCCAACCAACAAATCATTTAAAATTCGGCTTATAGATAAGACAGTCTAGATTTGCCAAAACCCTTTTGGAGTTTGAAAACTTTGCTTCGGTTCAGATTGACTTAAGTGTTCATACTTTATAATTTGAAGTAAGACGAAGTTTGAAAATGTTATGGTATCATTCCATTTTCGGTTTTGTTGAAAATGTATCATATTTAAGTTTTTATTTTGAATACAGTAGACCCTCGCCGTTCGCGATTTTTCTTATTCCCAGTCAATTTATTGGGGCAACCTCTTACAGATCACGGCCTGTGCGCTCGACTATTTACGGGTCGCAGCGAACAAAGTAGTTCCTGCGGAAGAGATGGATCTTAAACAGCTCGTACAGTCTAATGAGGATGAGGAAGTTGTGGAGAAACCTCGGCTTGCTGCCAAGTCTGTTTTGAAGGCCCTTCAAATGGCAGATGACCTTAGCGATCATAACTTCGAGATTGATCATTTTATGGAGAGAGGCCTGAAATTCAAACGAGATCTTTAGGGCATCATGGCTCCATTCAGGGAGATTTATAAAGGGCTGCAGAAGTAGGCGACACAGACTAGGATCACCAGCTTCTTCAAGAAGTCCGAATCTTCAGTCTCCACCACCACAACTCCGTCATATCCTGGTGACTCTTATGATCCTCAACCGGGATCATCACCACCATCAACTGATCTTGATCGTAATCAACATTGCCATCATCATCTTTTCATCAAGTTTATCACTACAGTATTACAGGTATGTACAGTTTATTAAAAGGTTGTTTTATTTTTATTGCAGCTATTTTTGTTCTTGATAACACTTTCTTTTTCAGTAAAGTATATACCACAAAAACAATGCACAAACTCGTATATATAAATGGTAAAATATGGCAGAAAGAGTAAAATTCTTTAGATTTGAAGTACCTAACCATATTTTCCCCATAAACCTTTAAGTTTGCGGATTTCAAACTTCTTCCGGTCTCACTATACCACTGGTTCGGTGACCGTCCATAATTACTAACCTCATCTAACGTATTAGTAAGCTACTCTTACAGTGGACTGTCCCCGAACTGCGTCTGGAGTCTGGAATTTTACTGTTCTAATAATGGTAACCTCTTAAAATAATAACTGCTAAATTATTTATGCTAATATGTAGTTTCGTGGTCACTTCATTTTTGGCAAAGTCGGAATCAGTTGGAAAATATGTCCATTTTATACGTAGGGTCCGTCAGAGTGAATCTTTTGTCTAGGTTAGGTGGTCATTTTAGGTTAGTCATTAATTTCTCCCTTTATTAACTTTCGGCCAATCACGGGTCAGTGTTCGTTCTGAGATTTGTTTTTGGAAATTATGGTACTAAATTGGCCTTGAACCGGATTACATAATATCGGCCTAGTTTGGAAGTTTTCGTATGATTTTATTTAAATGCAATACATTTACTAGATTTGAAATTTAACTGAAAACAATATTAAAGTCCAATAAAGTTTACAAGAGTCATTATAATAAATTTAACTTCCATTTAATTTTTATAATTTCCGACAATAGTTAATTGTGCCCTGACCGGGATCATTCTGTCTTTAAATAAATTAAATTTTTATATTTAATAACTTTGGAATGTTTATAATCCGCGGGAGTCATATATATACACCTTGTTAACCTTGTTCGGGTTCCGTGCGTCGGTCTTTCTTCACACGAAGGTCAAGCTGGTGGCCCCGCCTCTAGTCCTGGCTTGGTGGAGGAGTGAGTTGCTCTCTTGCGCGCTCCATCGTACATAACCAGGTACACCCGGCTCATCTGGTACCGTCCTGAGCCAGGCATCGAGTCTTCTCTTGAAGACTTCAACTTTGACCCCTGTAATGTTTCTGAGGTCCTTTGGAAGCTGGTTGGAAATTCTTGGACCCCTGACAACCAAGCTATTTTCCTTCAGAAATGAGGAAGTCCTTTGTCGGGCCTTTAATTTGGGAATACTACACATTCTGCCTTTCCTATTTTCCAGCGTTGTCTGGATGGTAATTGGGTTTTGTTTTAGTACGAGGTTTTCGATAATTTTCCATATGTAGATTATGGTATACCTCTCTCTTCATCTTTCCAGGGAGTACAGATTTAGTTTGTGTAGTCTTTCCCAGTAGTTGAGTTCTTTGCAGCCATCAATCTTGGCTGTGAAATGTGTCTGCGTTTCTTCGTTTGTTAATTTCTTCCTTTTTATATGAGGACGTCAAAACTGAGCACTGCAGTGCCGTAACAAGGGCGAAGTGAGTGAGGCATTTGCCTTGGGTGCGCAAAGCTGAGGGGAGCAGAAAAACTATATAAAATATGTATTTACTATCTCAAGCACGCCATGCCATTAGGGAAAGGGCGCATTTCTATAAATTTTCAGTACTTTTCAGTACTTTATTTTCTGTTTTCCATATGCATATTATTCGATCAACTCTTTTCCAAACCGAATATTGTAAATCGGAAAACAGGATCATCGTGAAAATTTCTGTAAATGGAAATCCCTACAAAAAAGACTATTGTGCGGACAATGTATCGATGATGCTGCGCTACAGAAAGCTATTGAAACTGATAAACAAAAATGGAGACATATTCTGAAAATAGTTCTTGATGCTGTGATGTTTTGTGCCAAAAACAATTTACCACTTAGAGGATCGTGTAGTGTCATAGGAATAGGGGGGGCGCAATTTTATGATCTTGCCTCGGGCGCAAAATTAGCTAGTTACAGGTCTGCTGAGCAGTATTCAAGTTTTGGTATGATCAGTGTTCTCAGCAGGGGAATCATTACTGTCTTGTCCCTCCTTTTGAACGTTCTTAGTACATGTCCCGTGACTCTTTTTGCTTTGTTTATTGTTATCTGATTTTGTGTCGAATTTGGCATCATCGGTCATTATTACCACCAAGTCGACCGCTTTCGTGCTTCTCTGAATTTCTTGTCTATCTGGAGCATAAAATAGTCTTTTTAAGTTCCTCATCCTACCATATCTCAATAGCCGAAATTTCTCCGTGTTAAATGTCATATTGTTGTCTTCTGACCAGACCATTTGTATATTTTTTTTCTCTCTCTCTGCAAGGCCTCTACTTCGTTTGCATCGCTGATTTTTCTGCTGCTCTTTGTATCGTCCGCAAATGATGTTACTATACTGTTGCTGTTTACTCCACTGTCTATGTCTGTTAGCATGATAATGAACAGGAGTGGGGCCAGCACTGTACCTTGTGGTACTGAGCTACATACTTCTGCTTCTGATGGTGATACACCTTGAATTTTGACCACCTGTAATCGATTTCTGAGGAAGTTGTAGATCCGTTTTCCCACTTTGCCTGTTATTCCCATATGTTTCATTTTATGTGCGATTATACCATGATCGCATTTGTCGAAAGCTTTAGCAAAATCCGTGTATATGACATCATAGTTTTCATTGCCTTCAAGTGCATCTAGGATATTGTTATAATGCTCTCCAAGTTGTGATAAACATGATCTTCCTGATCGGAATCCGTGTTGATTTTCGTTGAATCTTTCCAATGCCTCCAAGAAGTCATAGATTTTCTCTCTGACTATTCTTTCAAAAATTATGGTGAGTTGGGACGTCAAGGACACTGGTCTAGAGTTCTTTGCTTGAGATCTATTTCCTCCTTTATATATCGGGACGATGTTTGCTCTTTTCAAGATGCTCGGTATTTCTCCAGTGTCTAGGGATCTTCTCCATATCCAGTATAAGGGTGTAGCTATTTCATTTTTACAGTTTTTAATTAATAGTGCGTTCCATTTGTCCGGACCTGCAGCTGAATGTGATTTCATTTGTCGTATAGCTGTCGCTACATCTTCTGGGGTAAAATCAAAGTCTGTTATACATTCTCCTTGCAATTTCTCTTTGAAGAATGCATCTATGTCAGGTATAGCTTTGTCACTTTTTGGGGTACTGAATACCGATTCATACTGGGCTCTCAATGTTTCAGATATTTCTTTTACATCGTCTGTTAGTTCATTATTTCCTTTCCTTACCTTTTGTTTTCCTTTTCGCATAGCTGTAGAAGTATTTTGGAGTCTCCTTTATTGCTTCTACCACCTTTTCCTCTTCCCTCTCTGTATGGCCCCTTTATCAGAGTTTGTATTTCCCAATCGATTCTCTCCAGTTTTTCTTATATTTTTTTTCTGGCATTGTCGTCTCCGCAATTAGCTAACTTCGTCGCTACTCTCTTTCTTTTGCGGAATATTCTTCTCTTTTGCCTCTCTAGCCAGTTCCTCTTTCTTTTTGGCTATGCTTTCTGAGCATATTTTTCCAAAATTCTCAGCTTCTTTTCTTCCAAGGTTGTTAGCATTTCCTCAGTTGTTTTATTCTCGAAAACTGTTCTCCACTCTATTTGGGCCATGTGTGATCTGATTTTTTCCCAATTTATGGTCTTGGAGTTAAAGTTAAAAGCCCCAAATTTGCTTCTTCCTTCCGTATGTGTATTGTCTTTTAAAGTTATTGTCATATTTGTTGATAACTCGATTATATTGTGGTCTGAGATAATAGTTGGAGTTATTTCTATATCCGCAATGAAGTTCGTGTTATCTGAATACCAGATCTAGGCAGTTATTCTTCTTGGTATTTTCTGTTATCTCCTGTCAGCATAAATTCGTTTGTGAGAGCCATCAGCATTCTTGCTTGCTCCTGGTTCTCTCTTGTGCCCCCCTTATCTTGCTGTATAAATATATTTCTACCCACCTTTTTGTATTTTATAAATGGGAAATTAAAATCGCCACAGAGTATTATATTAGGGGATGGAGAGTTTACGGACTTTATTAGGGTTTTGATATCTTCAATGGCATCCGAAAAATTTTCGTTTGGAGAGTTTGGAGGTCTATAGATGACTATCAGTACCACGTTTAGTTTCTCTATTTTCACTGCAAGGGTTTCCACGAAACTGTTGGATTTACTTATTACCGTCTGTCATATGCCTTTCATGTATATAAATAGCACAACCACCTTTACGTCTCGCTGTTCTATCCGCCCTTAGTAAATTGAATCCATCGATATACAATTCTTTCTCTATCGATACAGTGTTCGCAGTTATCGCAGTTTCCTTGCAGTCTTTAAGATGTGTTTCTGTGAGGCATGCGATGTCTGCCCTTGTTTCGTCCATAAAACCTTTCAGGTACGAAACTTTGTTTAGAGAATTGTTCGGTTTGATTCCTTGAATATTTGCCAGGACAATGTTTATGTTCTTTGTTTTGCATTGCCCTTGTGCATTTTAAATTCGTTGTCCTTTGATATCGCGTGTTTTGTAGTCTTGAGGTCCTCTGAGATAGATCCGTTCCGCCTACCTGTTCTGGTAGCTTCTTGTCATGTAGCGGTCCGGCTCGAGGTTCCCAGCTGTGTCAGCTGCATGTGCTGTATAAGACTTAGCAGTCGTATTGTGTCTGAGATGTTGAAAACATTTTGTGTGCTGTGTGTTTTTTGTTTGCTATTTGGGTACATATTTTTTTTCTCACATTCCTTCTGTTGTCATTTGAGACGTGTCCTTTGTCCTTTGAACTTGTCGGGAGATGATGGTAGTAGCATTTTTTCCTGTACTGGCAGGTTCCATATGTCGCGTAGGTCTTGCAAATGTCCGGATGGTAGAATTTGCATCTTCCACCAAATTTGCAGTGACCATTATTGTAGAAGTAGTTGCACACAGTGGGGTGTTCGTAAATACATTCTCCTTCCTTATATCTGCATATTCCTTTCACATAGTATTTACATATATTTTCTTCCCCATTTTTACTTGGGCCTTTGTTTTTGGTGGTTTCAGTATGGTTTCTTTATTGTCTACTTGTTTTTTCCGGTTGCTGCTAATGCCCTTTGTTTGAAAACTTTGGATTTGGTTTTGTGCCTCTGTTTCCTCTGTTGGTGCTTCTTTTATTTCTATTATTTCTGCTTTTGCTGTGTTCTTTTCCTGTTCGGTTTTTGCAGTTTCCTCTCGTACTATCTTCGTTTCTTCTATTTCTTTTCTCTGTTCACTATTCATAAGCTCCTCTTC
The DNA here is from genome assembly GCA_023014485.1 of Bathynomus jamesi. NCBI lineage: Eukaryota > Metazoa > Arthropoda > Malacostraca > Isopoda > Cirolanidae > Bathynomus > Bathynomus jamesi. The sequence goes on along the minus strand of JAJOZX010005243.1, from coordinate 150,402 downwards.
TGCCTTTTCCTCTTAGTCTCGCCCTGCTTTAAAAACTGTAAACGAGTTTATTTCAATTATGCAGCTTTTGCAGAACTTTATTCCGTCCACTTGTTTAGCGCCCGTTTTTCGTCGCTCCAATTCAGGCATTAAAATTCGACTAACTTCTGGCAAGTCGTAACACCGCTTCCCAAAGATCAGCGAAGTTAAGCGACATTAGGTCTGGTCTGGATAGTAGTTGGATGGGAGACCGTCCTCCGCGCCCAGATTATGCAGCGACCCGTGGTTCCGATCTCACGTGAAGTTGTAGGTCCCCTCCGTCATATGACCTTAGATGTTGCGAAGGAGGCTAAACAACCCCAATTTAAAAAAAAAAAATTCTGGCAAAGATCACAGCGAATTGTTTTTGATTCATTGTTTCTTTTTTACAGTATCCACAGGGTTGTATGAATTGATTTACCATTGCCAAGTTTATAATGGTATGTAAATGATTGTGCTCGAAATATTAACTCAAAATGGTAATTTATTAAGCAAGGTATTTGACTCTACTTTAGAAATGACTCAAATGAGGGAGGGAAAGTTTTTCCGTTATTTCGTGGGATGGGGGATGTGGCACGCTGTACGTTCTATATATATATATATATATATATATCTCAAACACAGACCGTGCATGGAACAAGGAACTCTTCTGGGAAAATTAAATCCACTATAGTCCGAATAAGTAATGGTAAATGACAAATACCATAGTTTTTCTTTTTCATGATGTTAGCCCGACGTGGGCAACGGGTTTGACATAATTTTCTCGGGGAACCATTCTGAGTTTGTGTATATATATATATATATATATAGGGTGTCTACAAAAGAATTGTACAAATTACATTTAAAATTAGCTAAATTTGTAAGAATCTTTTTGTGGACACCCTGTTTAATATCCTCGTTAAATAGGAGAATCATCTCCGAAAATATTTCCCTCTGACAGAAAAGTGGGTTATAAGATTATGAATTGTTCAATCAAGGATCAGGAAATTGCATTATAGATTATGAGTTGTCTAATCGGACCATGTTTCAATTCTTCCAAAGGTTGGCAACAGCAGTGAACACCCCCTCGTCGTCATCAGAAAATGTTGGCTTGTGGAAAAATTCGGGAGACTTTGGAAGAGGGATTTCTACAAGATATGGAGGAGTCTTCGAAAAGAAACACGATTAGCGAGAAGTGCCTCCTCAGCCCTCCTGTCTGTAGAAAAATGCTTAAAACGACCTCGAGCTACTGAAGAAGCGAACCCGCTAATTCTCAATCCTAATACAAGTCTTCTATCACAAGGCATAAAACTACCCTATCATGAATTTTCTCAACCTTTGAAGGCAATCCCTTTGAGTGGTCCCATTTTGGGGACATTTCACAGTTCCCACGTCCGAAAAGACTTCTTCGACGCCCAAAAGTTTCGTTATCTAATGGGAGCGGTTACGAAAGGAAGCCCAAATTCTTCTAGAGATATTCGCAAGCACGGATGCATAATATGGGGAAGCTGTAAAATAGCTATACGAAGTATGGAGACTCAAAATGCATCATCCCCCTACCTGCCCACCCTGTTCGATCTGCAAAGCTCGAGCTTCAAATCCACCGAACTTCGGAAGTTTCAGTCCACCTGTGAATATCAGATTCGAGGTTTAAAGGTCGTCGGTACGAAAGTCGACGTGGCTGGGGTAGTCACTGCAACCCAGCTACTGCGAAACTACCCCAAAAGGTCGGAGACGATGTGAATGGGTTTGCCAGAAGCAATTACCCGGACATTGCACAATTGAGATATAAAACCTATCGAAAAATTCGTCTTTTACGACAGATCCTGAAGACAGAAAATGCAGTTAAGGGAGAACAGATCCAATACGAATCTGGTGTTCCGTGGGAACAACTGAAAATGGCCAACAATATACAGTGGAAGGTAAGTCTACCGCAGCCAACTAAAACACAAATAAAAATTAAAAATATCAAACTAAAGACAAAGGTAGAAAAATGGTGACTGTACTTTCATTTTTTTTCACACTAAAAAATCTTAAAACATCCAAAATAAAAAGTGATAAAATGTCAAAGAATTAAATTTGTCTAAAATATTTTTAAAATAGCAATCAAACTATTTAACTATATTCCTTCTAAAAATAAACAATCGTTGCCTCGTTGAGGAAGGAAATAAAGCCACTTCATTGTAAATGTAATGATGGGATTGTTTAACCTCCTTCGTAACATCCAAGGTCATATGACGGACTTACAGCTTTACGTGGGATCGGAACCATAGGTCACTACGAAGTCTGGAAGTAGAGGACGGTGTCCCATCCAACTATTATCCGACCCAATGTCGCTTAACTTCGCTGATCCACGGAAAACGGTGTTACGACATTGACTACGACGTAGCCCAGCACTTCCACTGTGGCTTCTGTGCATGTTGGTCGCGGTTGCATCGCAAACTCCTATTTCAGACAAAAGATTGTCATTAAAATTCCATAAAGTCCGAGATTTGTTTGATCAGGGTTCGCAGATAACGTTTACCGGGTGATCCAAAGAAGGTGTTCCCAAAAATAGTTATTTTTGGGAACGGCCTTTTTTTATCACCCTGTATTTCAACGTCCTCGATAACCCCAAATCGAAAGGCAAATTACAGACGTGTGACGTATTTAAATTCAGTTCTATGTAAGGATAGTTATAGATATTTGAGCCATTTGAAGAGATGAACTCTCCCTTCCAGTATTAACATGCACCGTTTGCAAAAGGCCAAAGCAAAATTCAAATCTATCTAAAATTAGATCCAATTGTTAGTAAGGATGCAGACTCAGAAGTTTTAATTTTGATTGGTTTTTATATTTTAATTATGTACAGTGAAAACAACAACAGCATCACACTTAACTTCTCTAATTTAGGGCCTATAGTCGTTGGTAGGCTGCCATAGATTGAACTTGCATGCCTGAATTCTAAATTACTTTTCGTAAACCTAACTTGCATGTAAAGGATTAATGTCCGCAAAATGAGTTTATACTCTTACATTTTCACAGTTCTAGAATTTTCCAAAGTTGAACTGGAGACCATCCAAGATGACTTTGATAAGTTTGTCTTTTGACACACTTCAAATAAAATAGTAGGTATCCTGTTTTATGCCGATATTCTCAGAAGTTGAAGTACTTCCCATGATACTATGTCTCGATGAAAAAACCCTGCTCGACAATTCTGAGAGGAGCATTAATATGAAAGTATTAAATGTTTCGTTACACACACACCACCACACACACACACACACACACACACACAGCAAAGATGATCTTGTATACTCCGCACAGTGACATCACAGAGCCATCTCGTACTCCAATATTAATACGGATTAATAATGAACTAGTCATTCAACTCCTAAATTCTTCACAATAACTACCACCCACATAAAATCTTTTAATTGCATTTGGCAACTAACCATTGTCACTATATGCGTTCTTTGGGCTAATTATTATTGGTTGTTTCGTAAGTGGAAATTAATGTTACATACTTAGCATATTTAACTTTAAAGTCGTATACAATGAGAGAAAGTACAAGAGATATTTTCTTGAACTGGCTCTGTACATTTAGGGAAATGCACAATAACACTAAACAACTTGCCTTTATACAGTATTCTATGTAATAAAATAATTATGGCATTTCTAGTAAAGTACAAAATAAATGAGCAGTTTAAAATGCTACTTGGAGGTTTTATTAAATATTCTTCGGCTTATGAATAGATCAGTTACTCTGTAGCTCAAGGATATAAGTACTATATATTTTAGTGGAATAGTTGCGGAATATTGCCTAACAATGTTTGTTACTTTCACAGAAATCTTCGACTACGGAGGCGTGGCCTGTACATCTCGCTAATATGTATTCAGAACGCAGGATAAGAAACTAAGTTGTTCAACCAAGGACCATGTTTCATTTGCTCCAAGGCTCACTAATCAAAGTAAGAAAATATTTTAAAACTTAAATCCAATTGAACAAAAGAGGTACGACTTTGGATGAATCGAGGAAGAGAGGTGGCGGGTGCGCTGAAAGCGGAGACTCGATAGAGATGCTGCTAGATCTTTACAAGGTGTGTTAGTACCGACGCTTTTGTATGGGTGTGAAACGGTGGCATGACATGAAAAGGAGAAATCGTGAGTTGAAGCCATTTGAGATGGATAATATGAGAAGCATGTGTGGCGTGGGTCGGATTGATAGTAAGAAATCGTGTGGTTCTGGAAGGATGTAGTATTCAATAGTCAGTGGAAGTGAAAAAATTGAGGGAAGTGTGTTAACGGGATTTGGACACATTGAAAGAATGGAAGATGACAAGTTGAGAAGAATGTACAAGAGTGTTTGCGAAGGTAGGCAGAGATGATGGATGGACATTGTGAATGATTGCGTGAATAAACGTGGATTTGAGCTGGATGATGCGCACAAAGTGGCTAAAAGTTAATTAGAATGGAGGTGGTTTGTTGGCCGTAACTAAGTTTGGGACTCTCGTTTATTTTTGACAAGCCCTGGAAGCGCCACCACGCATGGTGTATGAAGTGCCATAGGTGTGGAATTTTGCTATGTGGGTGGATGGGGCAATGATCCACCAGGACGGCCGTGTGGATGGGTGTGTACAGTTATTTTCTGCTTTTCTGCTCTTCACTACTTTTTGTATTTTATATCCAGGTTGTTTGTCTTCTCGCCTCAATTCGTTGGGAAATTATATTTTTGATAATATATGTATGTAAATTCAATACTGTTTTGTTGGAATCTAATACAACGCTTTCGTGTCCAAAGGTGTTCTCCGTACTCAAACATCCACATGTCGTGTCCACATAGTAACGCCGCATCCGGTGAAACCAGAGAAGTTAAGCGACGTTGGGTCAAGGAAGTAGTTGAATGGGTGACCATCCTTTGCATTCTCGTGGTGACCCTTAGACGGTTCAGATTCCTCGTAAAGCTGTAGGTCCCCTCCGTCATGCGACCTTTGCCGTTAAGAACAAAGTTAACCGTGATCAGTATTATTATTCATCAATCAAATATGACTTAGCTCTTAACATAAATGCGAATCCGAGTGTGTAATGAGTCATTACTAATGACATATTTCTTGGTTTGCGAAAGTTTTAATCCTTTAACCCTCTTCTAAATCTTAAGGACATTTTTGGACAAAACTTAAGGAGTCGAAGCAAAGCCATCGAGAGGATTTCTTATTTTTCAGTTGTTTAAATAACTTGTGCACCCATTATCAACTAATACTCATTGGAAGGGCATGTTTAAATAAGTATTGGAGATATGTACATTTACTTGGTTTTAGGACTTTTGACAAAGATACTCGTTTTTGAGATTTTACCGTTACATATTCATTCCAAAGAAACGGATGCAAACTTTTGTCAATTAATTTTTATATTAATTTCTAAATGTAAAAAGCGAAATTGAAAAACATGCCTAAACAAAATCATGTTTTCCAATGGATTGGGATGAGAAGGCAGAAATAGCTCTGATGCGAAAGTCTGAAGGTCGTGAAGAAGAAATAATGTAGAGACTAAAGCGCACACATCAATTCGCACATGCATCGTGGTGGAGCAGGCGTTCCCCTACGTGGCTAAAGTCTACACTTAAGTGGCCCTTCATACAGCATAGGTGGTGGCACTTCCACGATTGAAAATAGTCCCCACTAATATATTTCAAACAACCCTCTTCCAGCCACCTTCGTGCATCACCATATTAAGTCCACGCTTACTCGCGTAGTCATTCACCATGTTCATCATCATCATGGCCTTCCTCTCTTCCTTCTACCTTCTCAAACTCTTATACACACTTTTCACAACTTTAAACTTCCATTCTTTCAACATGTCCATTCCAAACAACCCTCACATACTTTCCTAAATTTTCACTTACTGACTCGTGAACACCATGATTTCTTATTCTGTCAATCCGATGTACAGTTGCACTCATTATTCTTAGGACACTGTTGAGAACAGATAGCGACACCTGGCATATATTTGTGTGTACTACAAACGGTTGTAACGTTTTATGAATGAATGTTTAGTGAGTGAGCGCTGATTGGTTGGTTGAAATAATTATTTTCATTCATCACTATGGTTTACATATTACTGAGGAAACATAAATAAGTAAATATAAATTCAAGAAGGGGATATACACGGTGAACCAAAAGTAGGTGGACAGTAGGTTGAATACGGTTTGTGTTATATTATATTATAACTATGGTGTTCATTATAACTATGGTGTTTGTGTTATATTATATTAAATATTATAACTAAATTTATTTAAATTTTATTTTGTATTATAGTATACAAAAAATTAAATATGTTTCTCAAAATAAACGTTATCATTTACTGTCCACCTACTTTTGGTTCACCCTATATATTAACGAAGTGAAAAAAAAAAAAAAAAAAAAAAAAGGTCTTTTAAAAACTAAAAAAAAACCTTCGGTCGTGATGACGATGTTCATGGTATTAGCAAGCCTGTCATCCTGAACGAATTGAAATTTCAATATATAAAACAAAGCCGTTGGTAGGTATTATTGCACCCTGAGCAAATTCCAAATTGATTGATACTATTTTATTTATTTACATTTAATATTGAACATAGATTCAGATATTATTTTGTTATAACAAAGACAGAGCAAAAGCTTGATATATAAATACATATATAGGCGGTTTATGAATGGAAAAAACAATGTTTTAATGCATATTAAATTTTAATAACATTACCAGATTGATGGATATCTATAGGTTTCATACGTCACTGCTTAGAATATCTTACAATTGGCAAATGGACGACAGCTGAATGGATACTACTGGTATGGTATTGTTGGAGCTATTGAAGAATAGGGACCCCAGCCTTCTTTAGTTGTTTTATAAGGCTAACTAACGAAAATATCACGACCTAACCTAACCAATCGTTAGGTTAACTGTACGCCCTTGACGATTGGTTAGGTTAGGTCATGATATTTTCGTTAGTTAGCCTTATAAAGCTAACTAAAGAAGGCTGGGGTCCCTATTCTTCAATAGCTTCGTATTGTTATATCCGAAGAAAATGCTCTTTCTAGATCAGCAACACTGATATAGTAATAAACATTCAGTGAGAGAGATATTATTTAGGAACGAAGAAGGTTTTTTATTGAGGCAGCATCATAAATGCATATAATTGTTTTATATTAATAAGTTCCATGTTACAACTTCAATGTTGAACCACTGCAGCTGTGACTCTTGGCGGTCTCTCACCTCAAAGGAAAGAATTTCGAAAAATAAAACTTGTTAGTGATTCATATCAATAAACATAGAGCATTTAAACGATGATATTTGATAATTTTGCAAAGGTGCTACACGTTCATAATTACGATTGTATTTGAGAGATTTTATACATGAACACAACAAATTTAATATCTTGTCTGCCACTGTTGTTGTCCGACTTCCTGCAGTCGATATGGTACAGAAGCAACATGATTATATACCAGCTGTTGATTCCTCCTCAGCACTTCCCACTCACTAAATGTATGTTGTAAAAGCTGGTCCGTTGTTCGTTCATCCACTGGTTCCCACACATTTACAATATTGGTCCATATACTGTATTCTCGATGGGATTCATTTCACAATCCTTACTTGGCCAATCCAGAAGGTCGATATTTCTTTGCTCACTGAACCAGCGTGTAACGATCCGTGCTGTGTGAATTAGGAACCTGTCTTTCATAAAAATGATTCGCTCAGGAAATGGCAGAACATATGCACTCGCAGAAGGAAGCATAACGTCTTCGTAAATTTCTATATACTGGTCTGCAGTAAACCTCCCTTCTATTTTGGTGAGCTCTCCTCCACCATACAGATGAATCCATCCCCACATGTTGTAGGTGACATGGCCGCTACGTGCTTCCTTATATTGTAGGTGTGCTCTTGAGTATACAGAGTATTATTCCTCCTCCAACAATGAGAACGGCCATGGGATGTGGAGGAAAAGGTCTTTTCGTCGGTAAATATCACTCGACTGCAAAAGTTGAGTCCTTTGTCAACATGTTGCTGAGCAAATCGAAGTCTATTTTCTCGATGTTGCTAATTTAACTACTGCTTGATAACCCGGGTTCGATGGTGTAACCCAGTTTCATGTAGCCGCCGCCTTACTGTCATTGCCGAAACATCAAGCTGTAATTGTTCCCTTATGGCAACAGCATTGGTAAAGGAATGGGCTTCGGCAACATCGCAAATCATCCGATCATCCGCAGTTGTTGTCAGTCGAGGTTTCCCCGTTCTGCGGTGATTTCGTAGATTCCCTTCCTCTTGCCACCTCTTTAACCACACGTAAACAGTGTTCCTAGAAATTCCAAGTTTTCTTGTAATTTGAGTTGGAGACAGTCCGCTCTCCTTCATGCCGATGATTCTTCCCCTTTCACCAACTTTCTGATGATAATCCATTCTGCAGAGTCGTTACTTCGATGAGATTCAGGAATAGTGAGAGCTTATTCAGTCACCATACTTGTTAACACCTCTGTCATGACGTCATGTGGTGTCACGTGATATGGTAAAAGTCGGGTGGAATTGTTGGAATGCGAAAACAGTTTGGAAAATGGTCATTAAACTGCTACACCAGCGGTTCCCAAACTTTTTATTGTGGCTATCCATTTTGGTTAATCGCCAAATGGAAATTACCCCCAGCGAAAAGCACAGGAAACTTAATTTTTACTGAGCATGAGAATAATTAGTCAAATTTTATAAACATAATACTCTTATATTTCTATATGTAGAGTGCCTTTGCAAAATTGCAGTGACCTTTGCAAAATTGTCACATATCATCGTTTTAAATGGCTGTTTATTGATATGAATCACTAAGTTTTATTTTCTGTAATTCTCTCCTTTGAGGTGAGAGACCGCCAACAGTCACAGCTGCAGTGGTTCAACATTGAAGTTGTAACATGGAACTTATTAATACAAAACAATTATATGCATTTATGATGCTGCCTCAATACAAAACCACCTTCGTTTCGAAATATTTTTCTCACTGACTGTTTACTACTAAATCAGCGTTGCTGATCTAGAAATAACATTTGCTCCATATATAACAATGCCATACCAGTAGTATCCATTCAGCTTCGTCCATTTGCCAATTGGAAGATATTCTAAGCAGTGACGTATGAAATCTACAGACACCCCTCAATCTGGTAATAATGTTAAAATTTAATATGCATCAAAACACACACATTCATAAACCGCCTATAATGTGTATTCATATCTATTAGGTTTTTCTTGTCTGTTATAACAAAATAATATCCGAATCTATGTTCAATATTAAATGTAAATAAATAAATGAATCACTTTGGAATTTGCTCAGGGCGCAATAAAGTCTACCAATGGCTCTGTTCGTTCAGGATGACAGGCTTGCCAATACCATAAACACTGTCATCACGTCTGAAGTGTCTTTTACCTTCTATAAGACCATTTTTTTTATTCACTTCATTAATATATATGCCCTTCTTGAATTTATATTTACTTATTTATGTTTCCTTAGTAATATGTAAACCAGTGATGAATGAAAATATTTGTTCTAAAGACATTGGCAATGGGTCAACCAACCAATTAGCGCTCACTCACTGAACATTCATTCATTCATAAAATGTTACAATCGTTAATAGTACACACAACAAATATATGCCCGATGTCTCTCTTCTTAGAGTGTATTAAGAATAATGAGTGCAACTGTACGTGATACTAACTTCTCATAATTATCAATTTGAACTGTTCTTAACCTTTCTCTTTCGTACTATTATTTTAACCCCCTATGAGCGTGTTGTGTAAGCAACGCGCTTACAAGGCGGGTAAATAAGAAACAAAAATCCAACTAAAATTAATTTTTTATTTATTGCAGATACAAATGAAATCATCACTACCAGTAATGAATGAACTCGCTCGCAAGCAGGAACACCTTAGACCTCACCGTACCCACTGCAGAGTGGGTGATACTGCTGTATAGTTCTACAATTGCGTGGAATATGACCAAACTCTCATTAATAAGTTGTTCGGGTGAAATAGTATGATTATAGTACTAAAACTGCATACTGTCACCAACGGAAATAAGTTGCTTCTTCCCTGCAGTCTTACAAGAAAAATGAACATTACTTAGAGACCTCATTTTTAATATCTCCAACTTCATAGAACCAAATTAGCCATTAATGTATCAAGTTTAGATTTGTAGATATTCGGCTGATTTTTTTAGTTTGATTTCTAACATTGACTTGAATGATGTCCAGTGTGTTCACCATAGTATATGACTTTCTAAACTTCCTCTAAAATGAGATCTTCCGGTATTCGTCTCGTCAAATGTAAACGCTCTTGTAAGACTGGAGTAGAAGCACCTTATTTCTACGAGAGTTAAGTGCGTAAATTTAGTACTGTATTTATACTCTTACACCACAAGAACTTCCTGAATAATATATATTCAAACAGCCGTAATTTATTTTCTGTATTCCCCTCTCCAAATGAAGTCAAAAGTCGAAATATACACGAAAGGATTCGGATATCGGTTTTATAATATAAGTACTCCCCGACTTTATTCACAATTTTGAACGCGATTCTCGCCGAAGAAATGAATTCGGATTGTGAAGTTCTCTTCTTCTTGATCACATTCTTGTAGATGTTGAATATGTAGCCATGAACTATTTTCGGATAGGATTGTCTGTACTACAGGGAGTTTAGATATACAGGATGTTTGTAAAGTCTTTTATCTCTTAGTAAAAACGTAGCAAAAAGGGTAAAATTCAATAACAATGTAACAGAAGGCATACATTTAATACTTAAGCATATGATTCTACATGAGCATCATCAGTATCTCTACAGAGTTCGAATATGTCAGCAGCATTGTGGAACACATTTTGGAGCATGACACGAGTTATTTTTGTAACTGCTGTTACGATACGAGCACGTAAATCTTGCAGATCTGTAACCCTCGTTTGATAGATGTTTGATTTGATAAAACACCATGCAAAGAAATCCAAGGGCGTTAGGTCAGGAGATAGAACCACCCAGGGCCCGTTGCCTCCACGCCCGATCCACCGATTTGGAAATCGTTTATTTAGGTACTAACGAAAAATGTTTGCATAATGACAAAGTGCCCCATCTTGTTGAAAGACGACGGTGTTTAAAATGCCATCTGAATGAAACGGACATTTACGTGCTCGTATCGTAACAGCAGTTACAAAAATAATCCCTGTCATGCTCCGAAATGTGTTCCGCAATGCTGCTGACAGAATCGAACTCTGTAGAGATACTGATGGTGCTCATGTAGAATCATATGCTTAAGTATTCATTAAATGTATGCCTTCTATTATATTATTGAATTTTACCTTTTTTGCTAAGTTTTCACTGAAATAAAGAGTGGAATAAATACATGGTGTTTATAAAGTCCCCAAGTCCGTATGGATTATGTTCAAGTAGGTGGCTTGTGAGGTCTGTACTTGTCCGACCAATATACTGCTGAAGATCCACTCTTGTTTCGACGCTGAACTGGGCTTCGTCACTGAAATAAGAAAATAAAATTTAAATTACTACTCCCTCACGACTTCTCATTAATGCACACAGCTTCCATATCTTTTAGTAAAATATCCCTTACTACCTAGTAAGAAAATTAGAAAGGCCGTTTCATTTTGAAGTGAATATTAAATCAACATTATGTGAATGCGTCTATACTGAAAAATAAGAATATAAATACTATCAAACTCGCGTCATACTAACAAAGAAATATATTCTGACGTAAAAGCAAAGATTTACTCCCACAACGTCATTCCGACTTTCGGTCAAATTGTTAGGTTAAGAAACATTGGGAATCATTTAGAGCAGGGGTGGGGAAACCCTCGCCCGCGGGCGAAATTTCGCCCACGAGCTAATTTCAATTCGCCCGCTTAGGTATTTATTAGTTACTAAAAATTATTTATTTACAGCCTAGCAAATAGTTTTTTAAAATACATCTCTCGTAAAAAAATCTATAATATATCTTATGATCCAAATATTGAAATAATTATGTACAACGTAGGTATTTGGCAACTTTTAGCTGACGCGCAGAGGCAGCGAATCAACTTGTTGCTATACCCCAGACCTCAGTTTTAATTATAAGTTTTGAGCGGGCACAGTGATTAAATAGTTGGCGGTTTAATTTAAATTTTTAATTAAAATACCCATATTATAATGGCAAGTTGTAGGAAAAAACGGAAAACTGGTGCTGGTGAAAGTGATGCATTTTGTGAAAAATGGACGGAATTATATTTTTTCGCTGAAATGAATGAGAAGTGCATTTGTCTTATTTGCAACGAATTTGTTGCCGTTTTTAAGAAGTACAATCTTGAGCGCCATTATTTAAGCAAGCATAAGAAATATGAAAATTTAAAAGGAGCAGAGCGTTTAGACAAGTTAACATCCTTAAAAGAAAATTTGGTTAAAAGCAGTGGTGGGCATCGTTAACCAAAAAGTTAACTTCGTTAACCGCTAATCCGTTAACCAAAAAGTTAACTTCGTTAACCGTTAATCATGTAACGGAAGTTACCGATAAACCGTTAACGTTAACTTTTATTATAAAAAAATGAAAAACAATATATATATAATTCAATTTTCCCTCTTCTCGTTCTCCATTTTGTCCATGAGATGCATGTTGCCCTTCATGAAAATTAGCATATCAAAGTTTTCATCAGACAGGGATGATCTCTTGGCCCTCAGGATGTCCTTGCCCATAGAGAACAAACGCTCCACTGCAGCACTGGAGGGGATGGCTGTGTTGAACTTGATGAACAAGTCCACCAACACTTGCTCACCCAAGAAGGCAGCATCTGTCAGCAAGTCCTTGGAGTTGGTCTCCAGCCACGTCTTGACCAAGTTCTGGCGCCACACGCTCACATTTACTTCTCAACGCCATCTATTATCTCAAAGAAACTAATTCACATTGGGACTTGAAAGTACCGGCAGGATCAACCGGGTAGAAAAATAATTATTGAGATTTAAAGATGTGGTACCTAGAAGTACCGCCAGGACATAAAGGGTTAAGGTGAAAACGCTCCCATTGTAAGACATCAATTGACTTAATTTATGTCATCAAAGTGACATGAGAATTGAAATCTTACCTGATCAGTTTTATGGTTCTTGAAATGTATCAAGGAGACTACTAATAAGGTACTCACAGACATATTATAAATATACATGACTTACTTGACAACGATTATTTTTAAATATTCACTAGCACAAACATGTTGCGCAAGAGACAGACTGCAAATGAAGCGAATGTAGTTATTTGTTGTAATTGTTACATATATATTATTGAAAGTGCCTTAAAATGCTCGTGATATTTCTTGAAAGAAGTTGAAAGAAGTTGAAACATTCAACTCAAATGGCAAATCTTTCCGCCTGATTTTACAGTCGACCATGTTTTGCTCAAACCAATGCCATAAATAACTACCATATTTGGTAAGACACAAATTGTGGCGACGGAAACAAATATATTGCCTGATTTTGCACTGCGGAAATGGAAATTCGTTCATCACTATTAACAGTGGCGGATTAATTGCGCACCTGCTCAGCACTGAAAATAATAGAAACTTTTAAACGTTTATTTATGAATTTTTGGGGTTAACGGACTTGAGTTAACGGAAGTTAAATGTAACGGAAGTTAATTAGTAAGTTAACTTAAAAGTTAAATCGTTAACGAAAAAGTTAACTTCGTTAATTAACGATTAACGGATTAACGGTTTGTGCCCAGCTTTGGTTAAAAGGCAATCTCTTTTTAAAAAGCCTATTCAGGAAAAGGCATCTGTAACTCAAACCAGTTATGCATTGTCTGAACAAATTGCAAAAAAACTAAAGCCGCATAATGAAGGTGAGTTTGTAAAAGATTGCATCATTACTGCCGTTGGAATTTTATGCCCAGAAAAACTCAGTTTGTTTGAAAAAATTAGCTTATCGAGAAGGACCATTTCTGACCGTATTAAAGAAATGGCTGAGGATATTCGAACTTCTTTAAAAACAGACTCAGCAGAATTTGTGTTTTATTCAATAGCTGTGGATAGTGATGTAGGTCACATCCGCATCCGCATCCGCATCCGCGGAACATCCGCACATTTTCTCGCATCCGCATCCGCACTTTGGACTGCGGATGTCGTGCGGATGTGGACCGTTGAGATAAAATGTCATTAATAAGCGGAAATTATCAAATTCTACTATATTAAGAGAACTAGTTCATTGTGCGCAAAAGTGATGCAAGCGACAAGACGAGAGGCTGTTCTTGTATGAAGTTACTCTCTTGCAACCTACTTAGATCCACGTTACAAAGCTAAGTTATTTTCACCTAGTACATTAGAACGAGTTAAATCATCACTTGGCAAAGCAGTTGAAGAGCTTCAATCTCTTGAATCTGTCGCTTCGCCACCCACCAAACGAATAAAAGTTTCAGTGACAGAACCAACACCTTCAACAAGCAAATCTATCACAGAATCTCTCTCTCAGATTCTTGAGTCAAGCAGCAATGACGAGACCTACGCGATGTCAAAAGATGTAGTAAAAATGATCGAGAGCTATCACCAAGAAAAACGCCTGGCTGCATGTGACAATCCTATTAGTTGGTGGAAAAATACGCAGAATATCTATCCATACTTGAGTAAACTTGCAAGGAAACATTTAGCCTGTCCTCCAACAAACGTACCAAGCGAGAGATTATTTATCAGTGCTGGATTAATATATGATGAAAAGAGAAACAGACTGGCAGCAGAAAAGGCAGAAAAATTAATGTTCCTTAAGCATAACCTTCCTATAATTAAGTTTGAACATTAAACGATGAACATCTTAGTTTACTTTATTTTAATTACTCATTTATAAATATGCCTAATAAAACTTTAAACTTAATATAAATAGTTATCAAGCTAATTAAAGATCTCTTTCTATAAGGGGGAGGTTGGGAAAGAGGTCGGTGGGGTGCATTTGAGTTGGGTTCACGTCCCGCATCCTGGTAAACAATTATGGTTTCTAATTGTGGCTGAAACTCAACAAAATATAACGAATTTATTTGCAGACGAATTCACTAATTGATTTCTATATTAGTTAGATGCTTGATATTATTTTATATGTTCAGAGAAAAGTACAGCAATTATTGTACAATTAATCAATTATACTACATTATAGCTACAGCTCTCTCTATATAATAACTTATTATATACGTTAAACACAACAAATCTCGAATATATCCTAAAAAATAACGAAAATGTAGACATCCGCATCCGCGGATGTTGAAATCAAACATCCTCATCCGCGGATGTGAAAAAAATGACATCCGCTACATCACTAGCTGTCGATGAGACTACTGATTTATCAAATACTGCACAGCTAGCTATATTTATACGTGGAATAACTGCAGACTTTAAGATACGAGAAGAATTACTTGCCTTAAAATCAATGCATTGGACAACCAGAGGAGAAGATCTATTTGAAATGGTCAACTCAGTATTAAATGATTTCAATCTACCTTATGAAAAGCTGAGCGGTGTCGCTACAGACGGTGCACCATCCATGGTAGGCTGTGAAAAAGGACTCGTAACTCGGATTAAGAAAGAATTTGAGAAACGTCAATTAAACCCAAATACTTTAATTGTGTGCCACTGTTTCATTCATCAGCAAAATTTATGTGCACATTCTCTTAAGATGGACAACATAATGAAAGTTGTGACAAAATCTGTTAATTTTATAAAAAGTAAAGGGTTGAACAACAGTGTGTTCAAAGAATTTTTGCATGACCTTGAAGCTGAATATGGTGACCTATTGTACCATTGTGAAGTTCGATGGCTAAGTAAAGCTCAAATGCTTCAGCGCTTTTATGAACTGAGAGATGAAGTGAGACTCTTTATGGACGTTAAAGGTGCCCCCATTAAAGAATTGGAGGACCAAAAGTTTCTAAGTGATTTGGCATTTTTAGTAGATATAACTAGTCACTTAAATAATCTAAATTTAAAATTGCAAGGGCCCAATCAGCTAATTACCTCTTTGCTCACCCATATCAGGAGCTTTGAATCGATGCTTCAATTATTTGTGACCCAACTGAAAAGGAACTGCTTTATACATTTTCCAAAGTTGAGAGAACAAAATCCAAAATCGACAGTTGAGTACGATGACGAGTGTTTAAGTCTTTTGGATCAATTTCAAAATAGATTTGAAGATTTGAAAAATCATAGAATCGAGCTACGAATATGCGAAACCCCTTTTGACGTAATGCCTGATGAAGCTCCGGAATCCTGGCAATTGGAATTAATTGATTTACATTCTGATAATATTTTGAAATCAAAATATAACAGTGAGCCTATTTTGGAATTTTACAAATGTGTTAATTTTGAGAAATTTCCTTTTCCGAGAAACAATGCTTTGAAAATAGCTTTACAAGTTTCTACAACTTATCAATGCGAGCAGTTTTTCTCAAAATTAAATTTGGCAGAGAGTCGTTTACGTACACGACTTACAGACGAAAATCTTGCTAACCAACTCCAAGTTGCTGTCGCATCAATGCCAGTTAATATTTCCAAACTTTCACAGGAAAAGCAGTACCATCCTTCTCACTAAAAAAGTGAAAGGTAAGATTCATCAAATTAAAAAAATATGCCCTTATGATTACTTTTTATTGCTTCAAAGTTATAAAAATAAACTATATATATACAGTATATCCTGGTATTTTTTAAATTAGTCTTTGCTTGAGAGTTACATATCTACGAAATTGCTATTTAAAGGTAACTATTTTGATGACATTGATGTGCGTTCACAAATAGATGTATTGTAAATTATATAAGGCTTATATATATAAGCTTAAAATTTGCCAGATGCCCGCGGAGGTGTTTATGTTATCGATTTTCGCCCTTGGTACTGAAAAGTTTCCCCACCCCTGATTTAGAGCCTTTACCATGGATGAGAATTAAAATGACTAAGTGGGAATTAATCAAAGCAAAGACTAGTCCCAACAAGATTCCACACTTCGTTCTTTTTTAAGACTTTTTTTCATAGACGGAAAAAAGGCTACGTTTCAAATTATTAAGCAGATTACATTTTCTCTGTTTTGAAAAGGTTTTCACAGATTTCAATGAAATTTATAGTAAATAACCATGTATGGCATCATTGATGGTATTCATTTCGATAAAATATTAATAATTAAAATTATCATCTCGTTTTATTAAAAAATAGGGTGTTCCAAATTATTAAGTAAGTGGTCTATTTACGGATCTAAATGGTGAAAATCGGTAAGAAGAAGGATTTGGACTTCTACTGAGGAAAGAAAAATAGTCAAGGTACTCGCTGAAAATATCAAATCCATTGAAATTACGAAGCAGCTAGGCAGGGATCATCGAACTGTAAAGAAGCTTGGAGCGGAGGGTACCAAACTGAGGTAGCGAAGTGATAAAGGAACTATAAGAAAAGTGACAAGGCGGCAGATATCTGTAATCAAACGCGAAGTTGCAAAGCATTCATTGTCCTCGAGTAGAGTGTTTTTGAGCAGGTTGGCATATATAATGTACCGAGAACATCTCTATATAAAATCCTCCAAACAATTGGCAAGACGTGTAAACCTACAATTCAGCCACCATTAACACCCAGGCACAAGAAGCAGTGTGTTGAATGGGCGCTTCAGTACATGAAAACAGATTTGAAGACTATTGTTCACTGGTCTATCTCTACTATGGAACGAGCTTTCCTTTTAGAAAGTTTGTGTAAGACTGGGCATTCATTTTTACACTATCGGATACTGTGTGGGCCAACAACTTCATCGCCTATCAATTCTGCTCAAAACATGACACCATCTCCACGTTATTGGCGTCTTAATCTCGATGATGGGTTGCTGAGAGTCAGTCTCTACCCTCTTGACCAACCATCAGGTCCATCAAGTGTTGCTCTGCATTCATCTGTGAAAAATAGTCTTAAAATCTGTTCATGTACTGAAGCACCCATTCAACACGCTGCTTCTTGTGCCTGGGTGTTAATGGTAGCTGAATTGTAGGTTTTTACAAGTCTTGCCAATTGTTTGGAGGATTCTACATAGATGATGATGGTACATTATATATGCCAACCTGCTCAAAAACTCTTTACTCGAGGACAATGAATGCTTTGCAACTTCGCGCTTGATTACAGATATCTGCCGCCTTGTCACTTTTCTTATAGCTCCTTTATCACTTCACTACTTCAGTTTGGTACCCTCCGCTACAGTTCGATGATCCCTGACTAGCTGTTTCGCAAATTTCAAAAGATTTGACATTTTCAGGGAGTAGCTTTATTTTTTTCTTTCCTCAGATGAGGTCAAATCATCCTCCTTACCCATTTTCACCATTTAGATCCGTAAATAGAATACTTACTTACTTACTTAATTTGAACCACCATATTTAACATATTTTTCAATAAAACTAGATAATTATTTTAATTCTAAAAATATTTTATCGTAATCCGTACCATCAATGCTACTATATATAATGATTATTTACCATAAATTTCATTGAAATCGGTGAAAACATTGGAGAAAATGTAATCTGCTTAATAATTTGAAACTTAGTGTAGTGTTCGGAAGGAAAACTAAATTACATGCAAAACAATGTTATGAACTTAAATTGGATTCTATTACAGGTTATTATACAGTGAAATATGTAATGAAATATGTATTTACTCAATAAATTACGTTCGTCTGCCCTTGTGTAAAACGTAGTTCTCTCTCCGCCCGATGGGTGGGTATAACGCGATAAAGAATGGAAAATGGAGTTCATTTCGTATGTTGCAATATATTCTATCTGGTAAAAGTAGCTACAAAAATAAATTTATATATACACCTTTTTTTCGGGTGGGGGCTTACATTGGGCTACAAGGTTAGTGTAGACTTTCGTAATCGACTGTGCATTCCGACAAAACCATTAACATTTTGATATGTTCAACCCTTATGTAATTGCTGTGCCTGCTGCAGAGCTGTATCCTAGTCACAGTCACAAAATAATCAAACCAAAACATACCATCGTATTTGAATTGACCAATTAGAGAGGAGCATATTTCTCAACAAGGAAGTTCCCAATAAATTAACGTTTCTTTCTCATTCCAGAAAAGAATGTCCTTTGATTTTACTCTTCATTACGAAGGTATGAACCGGAGATTCAAAGATTTGTTTTTGTGTAAAAGTAGTCTTACTTCATCGTGCTCCTCTGAGATTCCTCCTGCATCACTTTTTCCTCCGTCGAGAGTCCATTCTCCTCCCCACAATAGGGGTTGGTCATCCTCCGCTGGGTCAACCACAACTGTGTCCGGTTCAAAAACGTTTGGAGAGGAGTTTCGGGGAGGAACCTTCCAGAAGCATAGAGAGAGATATCGGAAGACACCATTACCTGCCTTTCGTCATGCAGATCCTGCAGCTGAATCTCGCTCCCTTCTCTGACAAGAAAAATGATTAAGGATGAGTTTGAAATGTTAACTCCTTTTCATTATTAAATTGATGGTTTAATGTCATTTAAGAAAAAACTAGTTGCTTTTCTCAATTTCTTAAGCTTATTCTAGTTACTAGATAATAAACGTATGAAAATCATTTTCTCTTATTTCACACGAACATTTTCCATACAGGATTTTTTTTCCTATCCAATTATTCAATAAAAACTTTAATTCCTTTGGTTATGAACTTTACAATTTTTCTCAAGCGTGTGTGGTACTTCTGGGTGAATCAATTAAAAGTTTGTTTTTTTTTTTTTTCTGTTTAAAGTGCTTTCAACCCTGCTGGATTATTGACACCATATTTTTTTTTTTTTTTTTTTTTTTTTTCAATTAAAAGTTTGTTTGTTTGTTTTTTCTGTTTAAGGTGCTTTCAACCCTGCTGGATTATTGACACCATTTTTTTTTTTTTTGTAGAGAAAGGTGGTGAAAGAAGTAGTAGAAGAAAGGTCTTTAATTTTTTTTCAATTAAAAGTTAATTGAGAGAGAATAGTGCCGAGTTTTGTTGGCGTTTGTTAATTAGTAAAATAGACTGTAAATAAAAGTAAGGTTCATGTTGTTCAGAGAAGGAGAGTTCACATCTAAAATTGTGCTAAAAGGAGAAAATTTAGAGGCTATGAAAGAATTTATTTTGGGGGTGACTGACGAGAGAGATTATATATACAAAATGACTGGAAATCGAAAACAGAATGCAACAGGGAAGCAAGTTCTGCACACTATAAAAAGGAAGCAAGTGCTCGAGTATAGATACATCAAGAGGTTTACATGAAAGTGAATTTATGCTTGCTCTGATATATGAATGAAAGACGCTCGTCTAACAGGACAGTTCACTGTCAAAAAATGAGAGCAGTCGAGATGAATAAGTAATTTTAGTAGTATGACTGGTGCGAAACAAACGATATTACCAGCATCATCGTTAGTCTAAACCCCGACCTAAGTGAATTCACTTCGTTTATATATATAACTTTGGTTAACCTTGGTTTTGCTTCCGTCCAAACTGTTCATTCTGACGAAGGTCAAGCTTGTCACTCCACCTTAGACCTACAGTTTAACGTGGAATCCGAACCATGCCTCATCACAGGAGGTCAGAAATTACGCAGTCCTCGCCCGGACTCGATCTCACGATCAGCAGCCCAGCGTTTTCAACGACTAGGCTACCCAGGGTACCCTTTATCTACCAACCAATTTTTATTGTGTGGAAGGATGAAACAGCTGGGTTTTTCCGCGCACCGCCTTGCGTCACCGGGTGTTGATCCCGGGGCCGATGGATTAGCAGTCAGCGATACTAACCACTACACCACCGTGTGTGTGTGTGTGTATATATATATATATATATATACTGTATAAACTTTTTTTTACCTATTAAGTCGATTTTCTTGAAGAACTTACTTTTTTGGAGGTTGGTTTAAGTTACCTTAATCCAACCTACCTGAAATAAATCACCGTGTGTGTAAAGGCATGAGGTAGCATGAAGTTCGAGTTACTTTATTGTAAGTTTTCAAATTAAAATCTTAACCCGGATGAAATTTGAAAAACAAAATAATTTTATGTGGTAAAAAATCGCGCTCTAAATTTTCATAAAGAACCATTCTACAATCTCAACACAAGCTAAAGCTATTAAAAATTTGGAAAAAATATATAACCTCTTGTACCTACTTGGTAAAATATGAGCACGTACGAAAATTTAAACAAATGTTGGACCTACTTCTATGATAAGTATGGGGTTGAAGATGGTGAAATAAGAATTATTAAAAAAATTTACTTTGAGCAAATATATTTCGGAGACAAATTTGCAGAATTTTACCATAGTCTCTACTTTAGATTTCTTTTAACCAAAGTGACATTTGCGACAATGAGTATGTGAACGCACCGATTCTGGAGAGACTAGTGAAGTGAGTGCGTCTAGTTATTATTATTGACATCATGACATGAAATTCTATTTGATTCGATTAACTTTCATAAAATAGAAATCACTTCCTAGCAATCATCAATTTCTTCACGATGTTAACTGTAATGGATTGATCATTGTGTTAAACAAAAAGCTAACCCCAACTTCTAAACAATGAGCGTATCAAGAAAAAGTTTTTTTCTCTCCGGCAATTTCAGTTTAGAGAATAGAGATCACAAATTCACAACCGTAGTGACAATCATTTTCACAAATGGCCGAACAAACACCCCTCATAAATAGTATTTCTTAAAATTGGAGAAAGAAATAATTATGATATAATTTTCAATGATTGTTTAAAAACAACCGTCAAAATTCTTATAACATCTTGCATATGTTGATAATATGAAATACTGACTGACTCTCTTTTTATTTACTTAAATTATTTATCTAAATTTAATAAGAAACTAATTTTACAAAATTACTTAAAAAGTTTCAATAAATGCAATTTTAACTTAAAATTATTAAAAATCTTACAATTATATTTCAAATTTAGAATTTAAGGAGTAACTAATATTTTTCATGAAAATATTTTAATATAAAAATTACCTCTATTTTAATGTTTAAATGTATGTACTACCAAACATAATTTTTCAATAATGTTGAATACAGAACAGATAGAATATAATAAAATTCTACAATGTCTGCATTGACTTTCATAGAATTTAATTTGAGCCAATGGAAGCCGGACTAAAATAAAAATCATCTTGAAACCTAAGCAAACATTTCGGTTATTATTCGTTTTTTGACCCAGTCACACCCAGCTATAACAGCAATATATATTGAATAACCAATCAAAACTGAATAAGAAAATATATATATATTATGTTGTGCAAATTTATATAAAATGTGTTTTTTTATTAAAATATATTTCCTATTTTTGGTGTTTTTTCAATATATATATATATCGGCTATTTGGTGAATATTTCTTATTTTTGGCGATTCTGGCTGCTACTGCGTAATTCAATTTGTCCTGTTTTACAAATAAATCATTTTTAGCAATTGTTCGTCTGTTCAGTTTGGTTTTTTTTTTACTAGAAGTATGACGTGTGTCGTTTCAGTTTAAGGCGAAATTTAGCGGACTACTCATGCAAGGTTGGCACACGTTATTACATTATCATTTGTATAATTTAGGTCTCGGGGACGGGGGCGGAGCCCCCGTAAACATCACGCATCACAAATTGATCGGTCGTAATGTTTTGCGGACAGTTCAGTACGTGACACCGGTTAGGTCAACTGTACGCCCTTGATGATTAGTTAGGTTAAGTCATGATATTTTCGTTTAATTCGTTAGTTTAAACGAAAATGACGAGTGCAAACTTTTCTGGTTAATTTTGAGGTGTTTTGTACGAAACTGCCATCCGTTTCCTGTGCAAATGCGTAGTTTTCAAGATGACGGTATCTCGAAAACTATGCATTTGCACAGGAAACGGATGACAGATTCGTGCAGAACACCTCAAAACTGACCAGAAAAGTTTGCTCTCATTATAGAGAGAGACTGGGTCAAAAACGAATAATTACCAACATTTCGTCTGAAAAGTCTTACGAATGCCTTTAGAAATCTTTATAAATTTGGATAATTTCAGTCTTTGTATGCAATAAATTGTGAGGTGGATCGTTACTGAAGGATATTTCTGGCCTAACCAGAGATATGTGGAAATAAAAGGGGCAGTGGAAAAATGGACCAATAACTTTCTCAGAGCGAGCGTCAGCAAGTCGTAAAAGGAACAGTATTACGTCCATTCCGATTCATTTTCAATGCTAAGACAGACAATGAAGTAACCAACAACAGTATAGCGACATCCTTTGCTGATATAAAAACGAGCAAAAAAAAATTAGAAATGCAGAAGAGGTGGAGGCCTTGGAGGGCCTAAGAAAAGGGGACAAACAGGATATACAAATGGTCAGAAGACATACTTTTATGATACTTTGGACGGTCCAACGAAGATGGTCCTTTTTGGTTAAGATCGGCCTTAGCCGTAGGGCATCCGATTAACAAGAATGATAAATAGTTTATACCAAATTTTTTCGGAGTGAATGGAAACACTTCAGTTCTCAACTGCAGTTTTCTTTCACTCAAATTATTTTTATTGCACGAAGTTTATACGAAAGAGGCACTGAATGAGGGAGATGAATTTACAGGCTCTTACGATAACCGCTGATGGTCAGGAATTTTATGGGGTCTTTATGAAATGAAGGCAAAGGCAGGAGTTTACAGGGGTAGAGGTTCAACACCTTGCAACAATGGCTCATGCAGGAATTTTATAGGAAGGAGGTTCGACCTCTTTTGACAATGGCTCAGCATGAATGATTTAATTTACAATAATGAAATAAATAAGTAAATTTTGGGATAGTGCAGTTGTGGAGATCCAAACAATTCTTGACGTTAAGCATAATTTAAGCATATTTCAGAATTTTGAAAGATTCCAAACTAAAACGAAAAAATAAAAAAAAAGATTTTGCCGAGTATACATTCTTAAATGCCGACAATGTCGGAGTTGTACAATGTACATCCATTACATTCTTCGCATATCGTTAAGTACATTGCAATTCTGAAACATAATAACTACAATTACAATTATCAACCAATTTACATTTCGTTATTATAGTCAATTAGTTAATTAATCACAGTTAATTATAATTTTATAGTGTTTAATATTTATAGACAATTATGGTGACCATTCTTCTAGGATTTAATTCGGTAGTCAGGGACGTATTGAGAAAGCTGGATTAGGAGTATAACACAAAGAACATGGGCACAGGCATATAACATAACACACATCATATGTTTTAAATTACGAGCAAGCGAGAGAGAGAAGGTTTCGGACTCAGAAGTGCGTTTTTGGCGACGTCATCGGAATTCGAACACTCGTGTCAGCACCAACGAGTATCTTGCGAGAAGTTAAATAATTAAAAGAAAAGTAAAATTATTAAATAAGTGACTGCATACACATGGACGTAATTACATGTAAGAGCATTTACGTGTAAACACGCACTGACAGGTTGATAGGGCATAAGTTGGTGAAGAATAAATGAATGAAATGAATGAATTTATATGGTTCCAGAGAAATTAAGTCAAGAATAATTGAAAATTAGTCAGTGAATAATTAACGCTGTGGTTAAAGACAGTAATTAATAATTACAAGATGATACTAATTTAACATTATTCAATCCAAGCAAAAACATTAATATATGAATGAATAAAGGTCAAATAATATTTATATTGCGTATCACTAGACAGGACAATATATAAATAATGACTTATAAAGTAAATTTTTTATTATGTTAAAGAATTTACCATACATTGAATACTAAAGATACCCACATACTACAGATGCGATTTGGTATTCAAGGTATGGAAAATGTGAAGGGAATTAATTTACTTTATGACGTCATAGTATCAAATTATGCAATACACGTAAACTTATAATTAATACGTTTATGTAGTTCCTTAATTTGGATATTTAATTAAGTCATTATGAGGAGAAATAAAAGGAAATGAGTTAGAGATACGCGGTAGTAAAGAGTTTAGGGCCTTGGTACAAAAGTGAGTGAAACAGTAGATAAATATATAAAATAATACTTGGTAAACCACGTGCATTTGGGGATTGTATTAAGTAAACGAGAAAAGAAGTACAAACAAGGGTTCAAATCCTGACACATTCAATTGCTTAATTTAGGTGAGCGCTGTTAGAAAATCTAGAAGAGGAAGAGCCATTGCTGTCCCAAGGCGATATGATGACTAAGCTGATTGATGCAGCATTGCTTGTATATATTAAGTTAAGGTGTATATATATCCATCTCATAATTGCAAAGTTAGTGAAAAATTCACTTAATTTAGAGCTAGCATTTTTGGGCTCTTGTGGCATCATTGTTTGGGCACTCTTGTGGCATCATTTTTTTGGGGAGCTGCGCGTCCTTCCTCTCGTTTGTTGAATGCGGCACTTACAGGGCGTGGTCTTATAGAGAGCTCTCTTGCAATTCAGTTTGGTTGTTTAGATACAAGATTGTTGCATCGTGCAGGTTGTGTTGTTGCAAGGTTTAGAAAGAAGACCATAAATAGTGCCCCCGTTTGTATTTTATCTTAATTTTATGCAACTGATGCCTAAGGTAGGCCCACATCGAGTCAGCAACCCTGAGGTAGGACCTAATAGGATCTCCAAGTCCGTAAGTTTTTAGTCTAGCTTAACTTCGGCTGTAGGTTAAACTGGCCGTTTACGGCTGAAGCTGGGATTCTGCACCCAATAAAATAAAAAAAATAAGCGCACTTGCTGGTTTTACGCTCTTCCGTTTCAAGCCTCTTGGCTCGCCATGCCACTCTTCATCCATGTTCTTTGTTTTTGGCCTTTTCCCCCCAACATCTTTTTTGTTTGTTGGTTGATTGGGACTCGCAGGAGCGACTCGCAGGTAGACACTGTGGAACTGCAGCACCCCCATGATCTTATGATCTTTATATTTAAATATTTAAAATAGGCTCTGATTGTTTTTTTCAATGAACTTTGAATTTTTAAATCAGATAATATCCTTTTTTCCTTAAACTATTTCAATGCCGAACGAATGAATCACGAAAGTAGCTTCAGCCTTCCCGTGGAACTGCGTACTTAAGAGTTCCAGATTTTGTTCGAAACGCTTGAAACCTCGGTGGCGGACGTACGAAGAGCGAGTCAGAATCGCGGGTTTAAGAGGATCCAAAGCACTGTGGACAGAGCAGTGCCGATTTGTTTGTTTGACGTGGTAGTTACGTTGCTGTATCGTTTGCTAATTCGAAATTTAATTTCCGAATTGCATTTATCAATGATTCGTTATCATTTATTTTTTGTCGTGAGATTGAATTTAATTATATAATAATTGGATTATTTACAATATATAGCTTTCAATTCTTAGAATATTTTTTCGCTCAGAATAAAAACAGAAGAATGGAATTTGTTTATAAATAAAAATTTTGGCAAATTCGAAATTACCCGTTAAGCGTAATTACCCTATAATTGATTTTATGATACTATTTTACTTATTTTTATGACTGAGTAGTGAGTAGTTATCTATTTATCTATTCGACTTTCTCTCTCTCATATATATATATATATATATATATATATAATATATATATATATATATATAATCGACACAATTGTTCGCAATTTCTGAGGCAGCACCCCCATAACAAAGTCACGAGCGGCCACTGAATTTGGGAGTGTGTTTCAATACTACCAAGCACGCTCTATCACACATTATATAAATACAAGTGTGGAGAATAACTCTAGTGAGCAACCAATTGGGTTCACCCACCCGGTCATTGACATAAAAGGAGTTTAATAATTGTTAAATTAACTACCTACCCACTCAGTAGACCATTTTCGTTACCTTCCAACTACCCACACAAATCAGTATTCCATATTAAGCTGTAGGTCCTCTTTTTCACGACTTTTACCGTTAGTGTGGAGGATAAATGAAAATGAAAAGGTTTATTGGCAGACTATAGTCCATATGACAAATATTATTAATACAATGACAGTTCATACACTAAGGATAAAAATATATACAATTGATTAGAAATAATGGGTCAATCCCAGAATAGGCACCTGATGTACCTCAATCCCAGATGAAGCACCTGCGTTCAACCTCAATCCCAGAATAGGCACCTTGCAAGGAATTAAATAAAAAAAAGAATAGCAAAACTAACCAAAAAAGCAGAAGATATAGCAAAAGATTAGGTTAGAGTTGATTTTTTCAAATATTGATAAAAACAATGAAATTATATCTCCAAAAACTGTTTATATTTTTTTATCCTCAATCCCAGATTAAGCACCTGTGTTTTGCCTCAATCCCAGATTAAGCACCTAAAAATGATTTCAGGTGCCTATTCTGGGATTGATCCGAAATAATACTGCATTGTCGAAGTTAAGTGGAGCTACAGACAGACGTTTTCGTACCAAGAAGTCCATAGCTTAGAGGATAAATGGCAGGACTCATGGATAGCTTGGATGATCGGGTTGGTTGATTTTTTAATTCTTTGCATTAGACTGTGTTGAGCACGTCTTGTTACCTCCGGGAAGCTCGGAACATTGCGGGTAGCAAACATTTGCGAAGCTGAGCATCTCGGGGGTAATTTATGTAAGTCTAAAAGACCTGTTGTACAGCAAATTTAGGGTTCTGCCAGAACCTTTTTTATAATTCACCCAGAGTTGCTGACCGTATATATTACTGCAGAAAGTACGAAAGTGTGTCTCTTTAGCTTCACTTGTACAGAAACGAAAGTTCCTTATGGTCATATTCGCTTTAGCACACAGGCTTCGAGATTGTTTTCTTATATCCGAGTCATCACTTAAGGAGCTGGTAATAGTTTGACCCAAATACTTAAACTCTTGTACTTCCTCAATTACTTCACCATTCATTTTAAACCTTATATCAGCTGGCTGATTACAGCTTTTAGGATGAAATTGCATAACCTTAGTTTTTGTAACATTAAAAAGAATATCATGTTTCTGCGAATACACTTCGCAGACATTTAGTAGCCGATCCAGACCTTTAACAGAGGGATTTATTAACACCATATCATCGGCATAAACTAAGTTATTTATCCTTGTGTTATCTATACAACATCCCACTGTTGCCTCATTAAGTGAAGCAAATAATCCGTCAATATACACATTAAACAGCATAGGGGAGAGCAAGGAGCCTTGTCTCACCCCGCAAGAGGAGCCAAAACACTCGGTTAGTACAGTGCCCCACCTAACAGTGAAAGATTGGTGGGAATACCAAAATTTCAATAAATTTAATATGTACATGGGAACCTTCCTGTCTTCTAGTTTTTCAAATAAAATATTGTTGTTCACCCTATCATATGCCTTACTTATATCAAGGAAACAGCTATAAATGGTTGAATTACTGTCAATGTATTTAGATATTGTTTCTTTAAGTACATAGATACACAGGTCAGTTGAGTGGGACCTTTTAAAGCCAAACTGATTAGGAGATGTCCATAGGAAATCATTTAATCGGATAAATCATTACAATCATTATTATTATTACTAGCTAAAGATGGGCCCATTTAGCTAGACCTGCGGTGCTGGGACGTTCAGCCCCAATAATTAGGGGGGGGGGGCCTGCAGACTCATTTGATTCCAGACATTTATACAAACATGAAAAAGATATTCTTGTTTTAAATAAGTATACTTCCTTATTCTAACATAGGCCTAAACGCCAACTCTTACATACATCTAACATCAACACCTCATTCTGATAATCATCAATTTAAATAGTATGTTGACGTTTCTAAAAAATTCCATCTACGTTTGTGAAATCGAGAAAAGTCATTCGGTCAATAAAACTATAGAAAAGAATGCAGCCACGAAAATATTAAGCTTCACATCCGAGCCTATTGTGTGAAGCTACTTTTAAAATGTAATTCCCTCGTGAACTGAAAATAAATATTGAGTTTTCGCTGCCTTAATTTCTTTTCAAAATCTTCAGTATGAAATTATTTTCTGCGATTTTTTCCACAGATAGAATCAGTTCCATTATAGTAAAGAAAGATTGTGTAAAATTTTGTGCAATTTTGACATAATTCGGTTCTTCGAAAATCTGTTAGTTTAACATTTAACAATGAACAGAAATCCAACATTTGTAGACGCATGAAATTATAGTTTCCCTAATAAATTGTTGATTAACAGAAAATGGTTAAGAGGGGTAACTTTTACGCGGTACTTTTCACTTTAATACGAAAGAAAACTTGTAAAGTATATGCTAATTGTAAATTATTTACGTATTACGATACCTGTAATAAGTAAATAAGTTAAAAATAAACGCGTAAATAATTCTGAATTCATTTCATTCAATCAGCAATCTTTATTTCCAAATGAGCCCAGTAAAGTTTAAGCTTAGGGTCCAAATTAAACAGGAAAAATAAATAACATACAATTGCTAGTTCCACTGCAGTATTGATAAGTGATTGTAATATTTATAATTACTTTTCCCGATCAAGAATCATTCATTCATTCATTTAAATTTATTTATACAAATATTTCAAAATTTGTTGCAAAAGTGAAGCTCAATTTTTGTCAACAGTAAAACTTCTGAATTATCAAATCTGAATAAACTATGCAATTTTATTAGATTTTAAACTCGAATAAAACTACAGTATAAAAACATTTGGTAATTATGCAGCTAAGGGGCGTCGCCGAGTTCGACGGTAATTTTTGTTTTTTTCTGCATGTTTTTTCATGCTTTGTGTTGGAGATATTGTCAATAGTTGTGGAATTATGAAAAAACAAGTTTTCAGGTGTTTTAGTGTTGCACTGAAATAATGCCTTCTCTTTGAATAGCACTTTTTACCGCACTGAGAACAATTACAGGATTCCGGAATAACGCAGTGGTCTCTGAAAAAGTCTAAGGCTAAATTGTCATTGAAAAAATAACGATGAACTTCGATATATTTAAGATTGCAAGTTTAGCCACCATGTTGGTATCTAGACTGTTATTTTATTTATTTGTTGGGTTCAAAATCCCAGCTGAGCCGTGAACGGCCAAATTCTAAAGGGCCAGTTCTACCTACAGCCCAAGTTAAGCTAAAATTAAAACTTACTGATTTGAGATCCTATTAGGTCCTACCTCAGGGTTGCTGACTCGATGCGGGCCTACCTTAGTTACATGAATTTAATATAAAAACAAAAGGGGTACTATTTATGGTCTTCTCTCTCAACCTTGCAACAACAACGCAACCTGGACTATTGCACGATGCAACAATCTTGTATCTAAACAACCAAACTGAATTGCAAGAGAGCTCTCTATCAGACCACACCCCGTACGTACGACATCCCACAAACGAGTAGAAAGGACGCGCAGCGCCCCAAAATGATGCCACCAGACAGTGTTGCCAGATCTACAGATATATCTGTAGATCTACAGATTTTATGAAGCAATTCAGATTTTCAGGTTTTTTCAATAATTTATGCATAATCTACAGATTTTTAATCCAGCAAGCAATCATTATTATTTACTTCCAAAATTTACAACAAGGAAATATTAGGCCTACAGTCTCAATCAATAGGACACAAATGTTCTCGGTATTCAGTTTCAGAAGTCGAGTCGACTCGCTTCTGACTACGATATACATGCCGATTAAATCATTTAATCGGCGCTGATTGGTTGAAATTCCCTCTACGTCATGGTAGCATGGAATGTTTTTGTTTTTGTTGAAAAAAATGATATTTATCTGTTTAAATCTAAAAAGGATTTTTTTTGGTTTCATTTATGTGTATGAATTAAAGAAGTATTCCGGTGTTCTTATAGTTATTACAGCAATAACCAAAAGGTATTTCCTTTGTCACAAAGTAACGGAATTCAATTTGTTTACTTTCATTTACTTTACTTTTTTTAATGTTAAAGTGCCATATTTATATAAGTTTATAAAAATAAAGAAAATATTATACAAGATTTTATCATTGATAATACCTTAAGACAGTAAATTAAATAAAAATATGTCAAAATTATTATTTAGATAAATATTATAAATCTACAGATTTCTACAGATTTTTTAATCAGATTTATCAGATTTTTAAAAATTCCATCTGGCAACACTGCCACCAGAGTCCCAAACACTGATGCCACAAGAGCCCAAAAATGCTAGCTCTAAATTAAGTGAATTTTTCACTAACCTTACAATTATGAGATGGATATATATACACCTTAACTTAATATATACAAGCAATGGTGTATCAATCAGCTTCGTCATCATATCGCCTTGGGACAACAATGGTTCTTCCTCTTCTAGATTTTCTAACACTCCCCACCGAAGAGGCATTGTTGTCGTTACCTTCTGCAAGGTTAGCCAAGCCTTCTCCATGAGGCTGTAACTCAAATGTTTCATCTTGACTATCTGTGTTTTTGCTGATTTCTAAAGCATAGAGTTTTTGTATAGGTCTCTAACTTTCCTCCTGAAGTCTTTACCAGTGCAGACCTAACTAAATTGTCTTTGCCAACAAACAACTCTTCAATTATGCCAAGCTTCCAGCATTGCCTTGGTCTTTCATCCCCAATCATTACCACTTCTCCTACCTTGATACAATTTGCATTGGAGCCCTTTACCTTGCCTGATGGGTAATAATTGAGTTCTGGCAAGTATTCCATCTGCCACCTCTTCCATAACTGATCTTGTAGCTCTTCAAGGTACCTGAACCGTCTGGTTAACTCTCCTTGAGTGCTCTGGATAGGCTGCAAGTCTTCTGGCACACTGGGGCTTGATGTTAATCGTTTACCACAAAGAAAATGATTTGGTGTCAATGGCTCTGCATCCTGCATACTGTTGTAAACAAAAGTGATAGGCCTACTGTTCACCATTGCTTCTACTTCACATAAAACAGTAGAGAATTCTTCTTTGCTCAAATGAGCTTTAGCTAAAAGTTTCTTTAATGGACACTTTACACTTCTCACTAGCCTTTCCCAAAATCCTCCCCACCATGGTGCTCTCTCAACAATAAACTCCCACTGTACCCCTTGGTGTGAAAAGTAGGATTGGAATCCTTCCTCTTTTAGCAAGGACCAAATTTCTTGGAGTTCCTTTGCAGCCTTTTTGAAGGTTTTTGCATTATCAGATATGATTTTATTCGGGAAACCCCTTCTGTTCACAAACCTTTTAAAGGCCAAAAGAAATACATCACTACTTAAGTTGCTTACCAACTCCAAATGGATTGCTCTGGTGGTAGCACAGGTGAAAAGACATATATAACCTTTGTTAGACTCCCCTCGCTCATACACATAGACTGGCCCTGCAAAGTCTACTCCCACTACATCAAATGGGGCAGTATAGACACACCGTTCTCTTGGAAGTGGAGCCACCTTTTCATAATAAGGCTTTGCACTCCAACGCTTGCAAACCACACATTTATGCAAGACCTTTTTTACTACTTGTCTAATTTGGGAATCCAAAATTGTTGTCTAATCTCTATTATCACTTCTCTAACTCCAGCATGTAACAGCTTATGATGAGTATCCAGGATCAAAAGGCCCACAAAGTGCCCCCCAGAAGGTAGCAAAATTGGATGTCTTTTCTCCTCTGGAAGCCCAGAAAACTGTAGTCTACCTCCTACTCTCAATAAATCCTGATCCAAAAACACATCCAAACTCTTGAGCGCAGAATGTGTTGGTAGAACCTGTAATGGATGGCTGGTGAGCAATTCTCTCTCTTCACCAAATTTTTCCTTCTGCATATATACCACCCAGTATTTCCTGGCTTGCTGAATCTCATTACTGTTCAGAATTCCTTCCCTTCTTGTTTCTCCCTTAATGTTGTTGGTAAATCTATATACCCATGCTGTCACTCTTAACAATCTTTTCAGACTGCTGATGTCCTCAAGCCTCAATATGGGTCCTGCTGCATAACTTGACAACTGTTCACAGCGCATTTTCTCACCTCACTCACCCATGCTTCTTCAGCCTGGCATTCTCCTACAATAGGCTGATTAGAAGGCCAGTTTTCACTTCCAAGTTTTAGCCACTCTGGCCCATTCCACCACAAACTTGACTGTGCAAGATCTTTCACTGAAATTCCTCGTGTTGGTAAATCAGCGGGGTTTTGGGTGCCTGGACAATGCTTCCATTGCTTGGGATCTGTGCGCGCTTGAATTTCCTCCACCCTATTGGCAACAAATGGTTTCCATTTCCTTGCCTGACTTCTTAACCAGTGCCAAACTATAGTGGAGTCTGTCCAATAATAGCTTGGAATTTCATAGAGGGCCAAAGACTTTTGCACTATAACTGCAAGCCGACTAGCAATAACTGCACCCATCAATTCCAACCTTGGAACAGAAAGCCTTTTCAAAGGTGCTACTCTGCTCTTTGCAGCAACCAACCTGCAACTTACTTCCTCTTGCAATGCGCCTCTTATATAAATACAAGTTGCATAGGCTTCCTCACTTGCATCACAAAAGATGTGCAGCTCCAAATTGTCTGGACTATTGTTCAACTCTCCAAAGTACTATCTTGGGATTTCAATGTCTCCAAGATGTGCCAATTCTTTGAACCAATATTTCCACCTTACCACCATATGATCAGATAACTCTTGGTCCCAACCAAGTCCAATTTCCCAGAGGCTCTGAAACCAAATTTTTGACTTTATCACAAATGGAGCCAGGAATCCAAGAGGATCAAAGACCTTTGAAGCCAAACTAAGAGCTGTACGTTTTGTCCACCTTGTCTCATTCTCAGCCAGTTCTACTAAAGATTTCCCATTGAAGGCAAACAAATCATCATCTTGCTGCCAAACAATGCCTAGCACCTTTGCGTCTATTGCCCACAACTCCTTAATACCAGAATCCTCAATACTTTCTGCTGCATCAGGTACTACACAGGAATGACTCAAACTCTTGTAATTGCGAATGATTGGTCTGCCATTTTCTAAGCTCCATGCCAGCCTCCCTCATTATAGCTCTAGCCTCCATGAATATCTGTTTAGCCATTTCTGTATTATCCACGGAACACAGCAAATCATCAACATAAAAATTTTTCCTTGTGTGTTCAATAGTGTTAGGATAGACTTCAGAATATTTCTTAAAATGGTACTGCATAGTAGCTGCCAACAGAAATGGACTAGAGCTGAGGCCAAACAACACTGACTTCATTCTATATGCTTGAACCTTAGGTTCATTTTCCAACAAGTCTTTCGTATCCACCCACAGATACCTTACTGCATCTCTGTCCTCTGGTTTTAACTTTATCCGCAAAAGGCTTGCTTCACATCTGCAGTCAATGCTACTCTACCAAACCTGAATCTCAGTAACAAGGAAAATAAATCTGCATTTAAATTTGGCCCAGCATCCAAACAGTCATTCAAGGACACACCACCTTTGTTCTTGGCTGAGCCATCAAAAACTACCCTCAGTTTGGTGGTAGTTTTGTCTCGCCGTACCACTGCATGGTGTGGCAGATAATGTGCCTCCTGGCTCACCAGCTCACCTTGCACCCTTTCAGCATAGCCCTCCCTTACATAACTTAGGATGGCCTCATTGTATTCAATTAACAACAACTCATTTTTTCTTAGCCTGTACAATGAAGTCTCCAACCTCCGATTAGCTAGCTGAAGGTTTGAACCGGGTTTGCAAGAATCCTTCCATGGTAGGCCAACTTCATAGCAACCATCTCTAAACCCAATCCCTTTTTCAAATTGCTCTAAAACATCATTGTTCACTGTACTTGCCTGTTTGTCCTTTATGCCAATAGATTCAAGTTCCCAAAACGCTTTCAAATGCCTGTCCAAACCATGGCTGTTCTCCTCAATTTTAACAAAAAGAGCCTTAACTTCCATTTCATTGCAATAACTACCATGTAGCATCCAGCCTAGCTTACTTTCAATAGCTACCGGGCCTTGAGATGTGCGGACAATATTACCAGTGATGAAGTCCCAATAATAGTCAGCTCCAATCAAAAGACTAATATCTTCTGTTCCTTCAAACTTATTACTGCCCAAATTAATTCCTTTAACTTGCAATTCTTGGACACATGCCATATCTAAACAAGTAGTGACTGGAGCACAAAGTTCCTCAATCTCTACAGCTTGGACCTTGATAGTGGGACTTTGCGGTAACAACCCCTTAACCAGAACTTCTACCTTCTTAAATTTGGTTCGGTTTTGAATGGAACCCCCAAACCCAGAAATTCTTAAATTTTCCCTCTTAAGTTCTTTAAACTTCAATTTTCTGGAAATTCTGGTCTTAATAAAGCTACAATGGCTACCACTATCAAACAACACTCTTACAGTAGCTTCTCCCTCATTCCCAATTAATAAGGCTGCAGTTGTTTGCAATAATCCCCCTTTACTTTTACTCCCTTGCATAGCAGTGGCATGTGCCACTGATGTCTCTACTTCTGGGGTAGGCCTACTAGGAGTGTTTTCACACAATAATGGCCTACCATGACATTTTTTGCACAAAATTTTAAACTTACAAAACCTTGCTCTATGACCTTTCAAAAAACATTTAAAACATGCTGTGGACTTAGTGACCCTGTCCTTTCTCTCCTCAAAAGGTAAAGCCTCGGCCACCTCACATTTATATGACTTGTGGTTGCCTTCGCTAAATATGCATTCCTTGATTCCCTTTAATTTATTCTCAGAGGATGCATGTAGAGCTGACACTGTACCTGGGCTATTCCTTTTTGTGGAAACTTTGGTGCTGTGCCTGCCTTTGTCCCCTTGTTTACCATCCCACTGTGCAAACTCAATTCCCTCTCGTCTTGCTAATTCTGTGCCTAAAAGACTTAACATCTGCTGAAGGGGGATGTACACATGTTCTGCAGAGTGTCCCCTACTTAATTCAAGCAAAATTGAGCTAGGCAATTTAGACTCCAGTGTAGGAACCAACATTATACCATACCTTTCCATTCCTACACCCAAGTTGTCCAGGGACCTAGTTCTAATTTCAAATTCATCATATAACTGCCGTAACTCCTTGACACTATTAGGATTATTAACAGGAGGTATAGCTAAAAGTTCACGGAGGTGGCTTTTAATTAAGATCTCTGGCTTACCAAACCGTTTCTTTAATATATCCCAAGCCACATTATAATTAGCCTATGTTAATGCTAATCCTGCTATAGTCTTTGCTGCCTCCCCTTCCAAGAGGGACTGCAAATAATTAAACTTCTCCACGGCACTTAACACTTGACTAGAATGAACTGCTGATTGAAAACTGTCTGCCCATCCTTGCCATTCCTGAATACTCCCAGAAAATGTTTTGAGCACAAGCCTCGGTAATTGAACTACAGATCTGTTAACCATAACTTCACAAACATCATTTGTTGAGTGTTGTGTTTCATTATTAGACCTGGTCTCTAACTGTACTGAGCTACTAAACTCTTTTGCTCGGAGGCCTACTTTAATTATATCATCAATAATCTCTTCAAAGTAAATTATGTTATTTTCTATTTCATCCTCTTCTATAAGAGCCTCAATCTTAACATTTACCTCACTTAGAGCAACCTTTTTAGTTTCTAATATGGAAAGCTGCGCAGTCACTAAGCGTAAATCCTCTTGCTCTATGGCAGAATCTATAGTGGCAATGACCTTTGTAATTAGACCTTTGTAGGCGCTTCTCCTTTTTATAAATTTGTTCAATTCAGATGCACTCATCTTCACTGCAAACAACAATTGGGCTCAATGCCAAATGAGCTGAATTGGCAGAAATACTTAACCAAACTGATCAAACGCAAATTTTACTTTCAAATAAACTGAATTGCTGGGTGGGGTACTAACCAAACACCAGTATGGAATACCAAATTTTCCACCCCAGGACCTTAATTCAATAATAACCCAAATTTAACCAAACCGGTAAAATGTAGGCCAAAAACAACGACAGACGACTGGCCAAGTTTCGCAATTGGGCAACCAAACTTTCTACCCTGGGACCTTAATTCAATAATAACCCAAAATTAACCAAACCGGTAAAATGTAGGCCAAAAACGACGACAGACGACTGGCCAAGTTTAGCAATTGGGCAACCAAACTTTCTACCCTGGGACCTTAATTCAATAATAACCCAAAATTAACCAAACCGGTAAAATGTAGGCCAAAAACGACGACAGACGACTGGCCAAGTTTCGCAATTGGGCGACCAAACTTTCTACCCTGGGACCTTAATTCAATAATACTCAACCCGTCTAGGCCTAACTTGGGCTACAATTTGCACAATCAGAACTTTGCCGAAAAATAGTCACTGACTCAGTCTTGGGGTAGAATCCGGTTCTGAAGGACCATGTTATTTTATTTATTTGTTGGGTTCAAAATCCCAGCTGAGCCGTGAACGGCCAAATTCTAAAGGGCCAGTTCTACCTACAGCCCAAGTTAAGCTAAAATTAAAACTTACGGATTTGAGATCCTATTAGGTCCTACCTCAGGGTTGCTGACTCGATGCGGGCCTACCTTAGACGTAGTTACATGAATTTAATATAAAAACAAAAGGGTACTATTTATGGTCTTCTTTCTCAACCTTGCAACAACAACGCAACCTGGACTATTGCACGATGCAACAATCTTGTATCTAAACAACCAAACTGAATTGCAAGAGAGCTCTCTATCAGACCACACCCTGTACGTACGACATCCCACAAACGAGTAGAAAGGACGCGCAGCGCCCCAAAATGATGCCACCAGAGTCCCAACACTGATCCCACAAGAGCCCAAAAATGCTAGCTCTAAATTAGTGAATTTTTCACTAACCTTACAATTATGAGATGGATATATATACACCTTAACTTAATATATACAAGCAATGCTGCATCAATCAGCTTAGTCATCATATCGCCTTGGGACAACAATGGTTCTTCCTCTTCTAGATTTTCTAACAATACATAAACAATATACAAGACTGGCGCGCGCACACAACAGACTCAAAGTAGCGCCCACAAAATCAACCATCACCTTGCTAACAAGCAACACAAACCACCACCAGATAACTCCACAGATTACATTAAATACCACCAACATTCCACACACACTCAGGACCAAAATACTTGGGGTCACATACCAATGTTCCCTCTAATTTTTTTTTGTCCGTGTGCGCAAGAAAGTTTCGTTGTGCCTACATTTAGATTCATGGTGAAAAATTGTGCCAACTTTTCTGAGCGCTATTATCTTCAAAATGAAATATATATAAATATTAAATACTTAATAAATATTATTTCCATAAGGTGATAGCTCGATCATTACGGTACTATTAAATGGATATTAAAAAACTGTTTACAATATTATATATTCTTAAAAAAGAAAACATCTTATCCATTCTAAAAATATGAATAAAATAAAAAATAGTAAATTAAAATTCAACAAAATAAAGAAATAAAATAAAAATAACTAATTGAAAATGACTATTTTCGTTATCATTTCTCAAAATAATTTTTAGCATTTAGCAATTTAAAATAGACTATCAAGATTAATACAGGATTTTATCCATTCACAAAATAGGAATAAAATAAAAAATAATTTTATTTTTTATGAATTATGAGATAATTACTATTTGTTTTTATGCAAAAATAAGAAAGAGAAGGTTTATATTCAATGCGTTAATGTATAAAAGAAAAAAAATGCAAATACATAGAGTAAAAAAAATCGGTATTGCGTAATTGCGCGGACGTCGGCGAAGTCGGGCGGAAGGGGTTAATACGTAAGAGAGCGACTATAGAGTATGTTGATGCAAATGGTCAGACCTTGTGTGACTGTATATTTTTTAAATTACTTCATTTACTGTCGTGACTCATGATACGCTTGAGCCTGTGCGCATTTTATTTTGCTGTGTGCGCGGGTTTCACAACCCGTGTGCGCGCGCACACGCGCACACCTTAGAGGGAACATTGTCACATACAACACATCATTATCCTTTGCAAACCACATTCAGGACATTAAAAATAAATGTACGTCAAGACTTAATACGCTTAGGGTACAAACAGGCACAAACTTTGGACACCAGCAGGAAACATCATCACTCATATATAAACAGTATATTCGCTCAGTTATAGTTATGGACTATGCTAGCCCATGCTGGGCACATATATCAAACACACACAAACACCTTACAGACAATACAAAACAACGCACTTCGTATCATTACAGGATATACTCAAATACCAATAGGACACCTGCACACAAACAAAAATACTGAAAGTTGGGGAACATTTAGATATGAGGGGAACACAATTCATGGCAGCAGCGACAACTAACCCACAACACCCTTACCAGTACATGTACAATCATGCACCAACAACTCGCACCATTTAGGTAATACCAGAGAGACATTATAACCAAATACTCCATTCCATACCACGCCCCACAGACATTACACAGTACAGAAAACACACACACACACACACACACACCTAACCCACAAAGCACTGACACGACTCGGTCCGAATGGGGTCCTGGGTGCGAAGCCGCCACCCATTGACAGGTCAGAGACCAGCCTGACCAGATCGGATCGAGCTAACTTAACACGATTCCGATGTGGACATCACCCCAACTTACGGACATATAAACAGAGACTAGACAACTCTACAGACGACACCTGCCACCTGTGCCAGGACACACCACAAACAATTGAACACATTATGACAGACTGTACCGCTCTAGCACAACATAGAACACAACACAACATCACTAGTGCGCTGAACATCTGGTCTACTCCGGAGAGAGCGATCGGTTACCTGCTTGCCGCCAGCTTGCTCGATCAGGGTGGGCTGATCGGCTAACCAACAACAACTGGCAATCGTCTCATTGCTATTCTTAGTGTTTTAAAATAGCTGTAAAACCAGCAAATATTTTGGTTGAGTTTATCAAATGGAAAGTTACCATAACGGTCCATCAGATAAAAATAAAACCAAGTAGATAATGAGTATATGAAAATGTTAATTGATCATGTAAGGGGTTCCAAAAAACCTTAGCCCCCCCATTTGCAGCTTACATGTTTACTTATATCGAAATAGTTTTTAGTGATTATAAAAATATATAAAATTATTTATTGCAGGTATTAAAATTACTCTAGCTGATAAAGTGATAATACAATGGCTTCTCAATTAATTGGTGATTCAGAGAGGCAACGTGTGATAGATCGCATACGAGCAATAACATTTCGGGAAGCTCGTGATGCTGGAGCCACATTTATAACACGTTCATAGGCTGCCAAAAAGTTGCGAAGAAGTGAGGACTTCGTCAAAAGAAATTGGAATAAAACTTTGGATGAATGTGAAATGGATACAACTAAATCTGGGCGCCCAAATTTGCCACTCTCTCAGGAAACAAAGGACATCATTGAAAGCGGTACGCGTAAGCGGAAAAACAGCTGTGCTAAACTTTCTAGAGAGATCGAACTGTTGAGAGGAAAGATCGTTAGTGGTGAGATCATTCGACTGTACCGTCATAGGCAAGGTTTAAAGCCTTGGCATGAACTTCCAAAGCCAAGAAAAACTCAACTTAACATCGATGACAGAATGTGGTTTGCCCATTATCTTGAAGATTGGGATGTGGATGATTTCATGCATTTAGCTGTCTCCGATGAATTTTTTGTTTACGTAACACGTCGGCCTAACTACCAAAATGATCGAGTGTGGGCCACAACACCAGATGAAATCGATGACAATGAACATTATCGCGAATTATTAAAAAGTTCAGACTGTGTTGGTGTGTTTGTTTTGTTCACTGCAAAGCAGCTCATGTGGGTGCTGAAGCCAAATGGTCAGAGTTGGGATGGACAATATTTTCGTGATATTATTCTATCCCAGCATGTCATTCCTTTTCTAAGAAACCCAAACAATGTTATGGATGTCGATCAGGTTACACTTCTGCACGATAAGGACCCCTGCTTTAAGGCATTAGCCACTCAACAGTTGTTGCGGAACCATGAGATCGATTTCTTTGGAAATGAAGAATGGCCAGGAAATTCTCCTGACCTGAACGTCTGTGAACACATTGGATCAATTATAAAGGACAAGGTTGAAACTTGAATGTGTCTCGTTTCAAGAACCTGCAGCAAATCGATTTTCGAAGGATACAATGAGGCAACACATTGAAACTGTAAGCAAATTTGCGTAACGATCAAGATCTATTCACGTCACTTTTGGCAAGCTACCCAAAGTGAATTCAGGCTGTCTTGGAAGCCAATGGCGGGAACACCAAGTTTTAATTGTTTCTCATTAAATGCAGGATTAAATTCTTTTGTAAGGTATGTTTAGTTTTACTGTACCTCTAATGGTTTAGGCCATGAGCGGGGGGGGGGGGCTAAGGTTTATTGGAGCCCCGTAGTTATTTTTGAATTGTATAAAACCAACTATATTACCTCACAGGTACTCGTTTGGTTAGGTTGAGTCTGGTTAGGACCCTATCTTACTTGCAATATTGCAATTATTCAATATAATACGTGGCCGGTTTCCATCTACTGTGGGCTGTTATCGACCTGCCTTGGGACGTTTTTACAATGGATAATTTTTTTCCCGAGACATTATGGCCGTCAACCAATCAAATTTAGCCCCAATGTGCTCAACACAAATGTACAAGTTCAAAATAAATGAATGTCAAGAGCCAAGTCTTCACAATAAAATAATTTTTGGTAAATATTTATTATTACACCAGTCTCCGGTAGAAAGTTTTAAAAGCTGTTTTTCAATGTTTTTCAATGTGCTGAATTAAAAAATGATACTCATTTCTGTCGCAAATGATTTGTTAAAGAGTTATTGAAGCTTAAAACTTTTAAAACTTTCTACCCTTTTTTACCTGGGACACCCCCAGTGGGAACCGGAAGTTTTTGGGTGGGGAGAATCACAAAAACGAGTGGTTTCGGAAGATTTTGAAAGTCAGATTAATACAAAACATCAAAAACCATAGGAAAAACAAATTTCACCTTCAAAATTGGCCGAACCTAAAACAACCTAAGCAAACCTAACCTAACAACGAGGACACTTCACCACTTGAGGAAGAACACCATGTGTCCGAAGAAAGGCTGTAGCTTTTTCTGAATTTCCATAAAATTCGGCGATACAACGAAAATAATCAAATGAGCACAGACCACAGGAAGCCATGTCCACTAACTGATTCAAATTAAAATCAGTGGAAGCGCCATTTTTTTACTTTTTTCCCGTTAGAGTTTAAGCTTCAATAACTAACAAATCATTTGCGACGGAAATAAGTATCATTTTTGAATTCGGCACATTGAAAAACATTGAAAACCAGCTTTTAAAACTTTCTACCGAAGACCGGTGTAATAGTAAAGAAATACCGAATTTTTGTCATACGATATGAAATATTTACATATAAAAACGGGTCATCGACCATATTACAATGTGATGGTGAATGGTGATACACTAGAGGTGGTAGAGCATGTATATGGGATGTATACAGATGCATTGAACATACAAATGCTGAAGTTAATACAAACAAACACTTCATTCTACAAATAGAAGAAAGAATCAAGGAAGAAAGGTGGTAGATGCGTTGAAAAAGTTTGAGAGAAAGCAGAAAGACACTGGATAAAGATGCTGCGGAATGTTTACGTGAAGGTATGTTAGTACAGATACTTTTGTATGGGTGTGAAATATTGACATGACATGAAAGAGAGAAGTTGATAGTAAGAGACTGAGATAGCTAATCTGAGAAGTGTGGCGTGCGGTGGGCTGATACCTAAGAAATCGTGTGGTGCTGGACGGATGTGGTGTTCAGAAGTCGGTGGTCATTGTATACGGTAAAAAATTGCTCTCTAAATTTTCTTAAAGAACCCTTCCACAATCTCAACACAAGCGAAAGCAATTAAAAATTTGAAAACAAAATATATATAACCTGCTGTACCTACTTGGTAAAATATGAGCACGGACGAAAATTTAAACAAGTGTTCGACCTACTTCTGTGATAAGTATGGGGTTGAAGATGGCGAAATAAGAATTAAAAAAAATTTACTTCGAGCGAATATAATTTCGGAGACAAATTTGCAGAATTCTACCAGAGTCTCTATTTTAGATTTGTTTTAACCAAAGTGACATTTGCGACAATGAGTATGTGAACGCACCGTTCTGGAGAAACGAGTGAAGCGAGCGCGTCTAATTATTATTATTATTGACATTAATGAAATTCTATTTTATTCGATTAACTTTCAAAAAATAGACATCACTTCGTCGCAGTCACCAATTTCTTCACGATGTTAACTATAATGGATTGATCATTGTGCTAAACTAAAAGCTAACATGTCACCTCTTTAACAATTTAGAAATTTTGCACCTTGCCTGTAATAATCCTTGCTCAAATGATTCTCACTGTAAACTCATAGATAGGTATTATAGTAAGATAATATCCCTGTTAAGAGAAGCAGGAAGCCCCCTGATTAAATCTTACAACTATCTACTAAGGTTATTATTCCTGGCTGGAATGATTTTATTGCCTCCCTGAAGAGGGAATCGAAAGACGCCTATGATTTGTGGTGCTTTCATGGTAGACCCAGATTAGGACCATTATACTTGAATATGTGTAGAAGTTGGGGTCAGTATAAGGCGGCCATAAGGCGATGTAAACAGGAAGAAGAGTCTATTCGAGCATCAAAAGCCTGTGAAGCTCGCATAAATAACGATAACAAATTTTGGAAATGTGTTAAGAATCAAACGGGTGTCAAAAATGTCCTCCCTCCAACAATCGATGTGGTGTCGGGGGAGGATGAAATTGCAAAGCTGTGGAAAAACCACTACTCTAACATTCTTAACAGTGTGAGTAGGGATAATCTTAAGATAGATTGTAGCGAAACGATTGTGGGAGGGACAAGGGAAAATATTTTGATATCATTTTCTGAAGTAAAGAGGTTAATTAAAGAGTTAAAGACTGGTTCTGCGTCAGGGGTAGATGACTTATCGAATGAGCACTTAAAATATGCAAATGACGCAGTATATCTGCATATATCATTGCTCCTATCAGCCATGCTTGCTCATAGCTATATCTCTGCAAAGTTCATAAGGGTATATATCTTGCCCCTGGTCAAAAATAAGTACGGAGACATTCTGTCCAGCAATAATTACAGGCCTATTGCTGTCGCTTCCTGCTTCTCGAAACTACTAGAAAAACTCTCGTTACTCCGATTAAATGATTTCCTATGGACATCTAATCAGTTTGGCTTTAAAAGGTCTCACTCAACTGACCTGTGTATCTATGTACTTAAAGAAACAATATCTAAATACATTGACAGTAATTCAACCATTTATAGCTGTTTCCTTGATATAAGTAAGGCATATGATAGGGTGAACCACAATATTTTATTTGCAAAACTAGAAGACAGGAAGGTTCCCATGTACAATATTTTTGTACATATTAAATTTATTGAAATTTTGGTATTCCCACCAATCTTTCACTGTTAGGTGGGGCAACGTACAGTACTATCCGAGTGTTTTGGCTCCTCTTGCGGGGTGAGACAAGGCTCCTTGCTCTCCCCTATGCTGTTTAATGTGTATATTGACGGATTAATTGCTTCACTTAATGAAGCAACAGTGGGATGTTGTATAGATAACACAAGAATAAATAACTTAGTTTATGCCGATGATATGGTGTTAATAAGTCCCTTTGTTAAAGGTCTGGATCGGCTACTAAATGTCTGCGAAGTGTATTCGCAGAAACATGATATTCTTTTAATGTTACAAAAACTAAGGTTATGCAAT
Organism: Bathynomus jamesi; assembly: GCA_023014485.1. Classification (NCBI taxonomy): domain Eukaryota; kingdom Metazoa; phylum Arthropoda; class Malacostraca; order Isopoda; family Cirolanidae; genus Bathynomus; species Bathynomus jamesi. The sequence continues at coordinate 105,857 of JAJOZX010005243.1, read as the reverse complement.
TTCATCCTAAAAGCTGTAATCAGCCAGCTGATATAAGGTTTAAAATGAATGGTGAAGTAATTGAGGAAGTACAAGAGTTTAAGTATTTCGGTCAAACTATTACCAGCTCCTTGAGTGATGACTCGGATATAAGAAAATCTCGAAGCCTGTGTGCTAAAGCGAATATGACCATAAGGAACTTTCGATTCTGTACAAGTGAAGCTAAAGACACTCTCTCGTACTTTTTGCAGTAATATATATGGACAGCAACTGTGGGTGAATTATAAAAAAGGTTCTGGCAGAACTCTAAATTTGCTGTACAACAGGTCTTTTAGACTCTTCCATAAATTACCCCTCGGAGATGCTCAGCTTCGCAAATGTTTGCTACCCGCAATATCCCGAGCTTCCCGGAGGTAACAAGACGTGCTCAACGCAATCTAATGCAAAGAATTAAAAAATCAACCAACCCGATCATCCAAGCTATCCACGAGTCCTGCCATTTATCCTCTAAGCTATGGACTTCTTGGTACGAAAACGTCTGTCTGTAGCTCCACTTAACTTCGACAGTGCAGTATTATTTCTAATCAATTGTATATATTCCTATCCTTAGTATATGAACTGTCATTGTATTAATAATATTTGTCATATGGACTATAGTCTGCCAATAAACGTTTTCATTTAAACCAGGCACGTGTGCTAAAAGAAAGTTTCTTTCTCTGCAGTAATTTAGATTTAAAGATCAGAACCCCAGGTACAACCATTCTCACAAATGGGCCAAACAAACCGTCCTCATAAGCAATACTTTCTCTTAAACAGGAAAGAGAAAGCGTCATAGACCTACTATTCATTGTGATATAATTTTAACTGATTATTTAAATACAACCTTTAAAATTCTAATAGCATATTAAATATTTCAGTTTCTTTTTTAAAGTGCTGTAACCGTACTGGATTAATTTATTCACGCCCTTTTTTTTTTGTCTCCCCTAAGAAAGACTACAAAATCTCATCAAAAGTATATTCGTTATAATTCTAATTAATCGTGAATAGAATATTTATTTAAATTATTTATCTAAAATTAAATAAGAAACTAGTTTTACAAAATTACTTAAAACGTTTCAATTAATGCAATTCTAACTTCGAATTATTAAAAATTATAAAATTATATTTCTAATTTAGAGATTAAGGAGTAACTAATATTTTTCATGAAAATATTTTAATATAAAAATTATGTTTATTTCGTTGTTCAAATCATCAAATGTATGTACTACCAAAAATAATTTTTCAATAATGTTAATAAAAAACAGGTAGAATATAATAAAATTCTACAACCTCTGCATTGACTTTAATCGAATTTAATTTGAGCCAATGGAAGCCGAACTAAGATAAAAATCATCTTAAAACCTAAGCAAACATTTCATCTGAAAAGTCTTACGAATGCGTTTAGAAATCTTTATAAATTTGGATAATTTCAGTCTTTGTATGCAATAAATTGTGAGGTGGATCGTTACTGAAGGATATTCCTGGTGTTACACGAGATGTGGAAATAAAAGGCACAGTGGAAAAATGGACCAATAACTTTCTCAGAGCGTCAGCAAGTCGTAAAAGGAACAGTATTAGCTCCATTCCTATTCATTTTCAATGCTAAGAGACAGACAGTGAAGTAACCAACAACAGTATAGCGACATCCTTTGCTGATACAAGAATCGGCAAAATAAAATAGAAATGCGGAAGAGGTGGAGGGCCTAAGAAAGGGGGACAAATATGATACAGATACACAGATGGTCAGAAGACACTTTTATAATGAATGCACTATGGACGGTCCAACGAAGGTGGTCCTTTTTGGTTAAGCTCGGCCTTAGCCGAAGGGGATCCGATTAACAAGAATGATAAATAGTTTCCACCAAATTTTTTCGAAGGAGTGAATGGAAACACTTCAGTTCTCAATGGCAGTCTTCTTTCACTCAAATTATTTTTAATGCACGAAGTTTATAGGAAAGAGGCACTGAATGAGGGAGATGAATTTACAGGCTCTTACGACAACCGCTGATGGTCAGGAATTTTATGGGGTCTTTATCAAATTAAAGCAAAGGCAAGAGTTCACAGGGGTAGAGGTTCAACACCTTGCAACAATGGCTCAAGCAGGAATTTTATGGGAAGGAGGTTCAACAACTTGCAACAATGGCTCAAGCAGGAATTTTGTGGGAAGGAGGTTCAACCTCTTGACAACAGCTCAGGCAGGAATTTTATGGGAAACACATTCGACCTCCTTTGACAATGGCTCAAGGAGGAATGATTTAATTTACAATTATATATATATATATATATATATATATATATATATATATATAGTCAAAGTAAATTAATTCCCTACACATTTTCCATACCTTGAATACCAAATCGTATCTTTAGTATGTGGATATCTTTAGTATTCAATGTATAGTAAATTCTTTAACAATAAAAAATTTACTTTATAAGCCATTATTTATGTTGTCCTGTCTAGTGATTATATATTATATATATAAGATGAATTTCACAATAAAACACGTGAAATGAATGAATGCTGCAAACCCACAAGGAAAAAGAAAAACGATTCCAAGGCCTTTCGTGTATTTAAAGCTACACCTCGTCAGGGAATGAAGATAAAAGGCGAGATGCCGATAAATATATACAACGTACAGGAAAAACAAAACAATTAGCGCATACTTAACAAGGGTTAATGAGAGGCAAAAGAAATTTTAACATGATATCGTCAATTTTATACGTCACAGCAGTTATTGAAATTGTTTTTAAAATGAATAAATGCACATTCTAGAATATTTCTTTCTATTATACAGGGTGGGCCGTAAGTTTCCATACATAGGAAAAATAAACATTTTTTTATGGACAACCATTTTTATTTATATAATATGCTCTTCATGGTTGCCATTGTTTTGAAAACACATTTCAATACGTGTTCCCCACTGTTGATGAACACGCATTAGCACAGTTGACGTTATGCTTGTAATGGCGTTGGTGATACGTTCCTTTAGATGATTTATGTCTCGTATCTTTTCCTGATACACCATGGCCTTCAAGTGCCCCCAAAGATAGAAATCAAGGGGGGTGAGATCTGGGGATCTGGGAGGCCACTCCACAGGACCACGCCGACCAATCCAAGCATCCGGAAACTGCTGATCCAAATATCTGAAACATAAAAACAAACGTTTAAATTTTCCTATGTATGGAAACTTACGGCCCACCCTGTACGTATATCTGTTATATATATATATATATATATATATATATATATATATATATATATATATATATATATATTAGTAATTTTAATTATATGTGAAGCTCAAGATTTCCATGACTGTTCTTTTCTATAGTTTTATTGCTCAAATAATTTGTCATGAAAATCCTAAGATTCAGAAATCTTGAAACAATGTGAAGCTCAAAATTTTCATGGCTGCATTCTTTTCTGTAGTTTAATTGCGGTGCTGGGGCCTTCGGGCCCAGTAATTTTAATTATTTAATTTGTCAACACCCAGGTTCACAACCTGGGGACCTAATCAATATGTGTGTGAAGTTTCATGTTTGTAACTGCTTCCATTTTGGAGTTATGGTTGGAACAGAGAGAGAGAGAGAGAGAGAGAGAGAGAGAGAGAGAGAGAGAGAGAGAGACACACACACACACACACGTCCTTTTATTATTATAGATTTTTTACACACACTGATTATAAAGAAGTTAGCAGTTTTTTATTTAAAAATATTTTATCCATAAGAATGTTAATTTTAGGTTTGATCCCAATATGGATGCAGTCCTAAAACAATTTTAAAATAATATACACTTAATTACATATTAACATTCGCACTGTCTGATTAGGTTAGGTTAGGTTAGGTTAGGTTAAATCACTTATTTATATTAAATTAAGCGTAACCATCTACAATTGAAAATGGAATGTGGTACCCACAGCTGCAAGCAAGCAAGCGCGTGTGTGTGGTGGTTTTACCATCATAGATCAAGGTTGTACAGGATGTTCGATTGTACAACAAATTGTAAATTAGCTCATTAAACGTCATTCGCAATGCTGTCATTATGTTCAAACACGAAATATTCCGTCCGAGAAGTTGTTTGTGGTAAATGTATACACATGACCTCACGAATGAGTACATGTCATATTCGGTTTGCAGTTACTAAGTACCTATTAATAATTATAACCCAGTTATCTTATCGCTAACTCCATCATTTAAAGGAAATCACAAATTTAAAAGTATTAATTTAAGCGCTAATATGTATTTTTGGGGTAACCAGGTTCTTTACAAATTTGGAAGATACGCCCACTCGCCCATTCCGTACGTGTTACCACTCAGTGTGAATCTTATCTCCAGGTTAGGTGTATGTTTGGCTGGGTGGTAGTACAAGAGTGATTAACAATTTCCACGTCACTAACTTTTGGCCAATCTCAGGTCCTGGTCAATGCCGACTGCCAAAAATATTTTGGCTGCAAAACTACACAGTTAACTATTAAACTTTGGTAAATTCTTAGTTCATAGGAGTTTTTCAAATTTTTATTGCACATCCATAAAAATTACACCATTCGATTGGAAATAGTTATTTTACTTATTTATGAACGTTAAGTGGAAAAAACCTAACAACCTTTCCTTTACAATGTCAAAAATGTTTAATTTCAGGATAAAATGTGACATTATTGATAAGTTGGGAACAAACCTAAAAACTTAGATTTGTTCCTGATACAGACGATGGGTGTCAAAATTATATAAAATACATTTTTACCTTAAAAAATACACAAAATTATGAAATCTCCACCCGACACTGTTCAGAAATAAACTATTGCCTATCCAATGATATAATATTTATTAGGCATCGACCGGTGGTTGTATCGGTATCGATACCGATGGTTAGTAGCTACCGATACCGATATTTTTTTGTTTCTGAGAATACAAAATTCATATATAAGCTTGACCTGTCACTTCGTCGGCCCAAACTTCGTGCGCAAAAACATCATGTTGAATGTTTCTGTCTTCAACGAAGATCATACAGCAGAAAAATTTCTGCCAAAGTTCAAGAAATGATTCAAAGTTGGGGATTGTCCGAGAAGACACTTTTATGATCATGAGAGATAATGCAGCTAACATGCGAGCCGCTTCCAGACAAACAGGAATGGATAGTTTCGGTTGTTTGGCTCATACACTCGAAATGGTGATAAAGGATGGCCGCTTGAACCTCCCGAGTGTGGCTAATCTTTTGACAACGGCTCGGAAAATCGTCGGTCATTTTCGCTACTCTTCGCAAGCGACGCAGCGCCTACATCAAATTCAAAGACGACTTAACTTGCCTCAACTGAAGCTGATTCAAGATGTGCCAACCAGATGGAATTACACGCTGGAAATGTTGCAGCGACTCCTTTCCCAAAAGCAAGCTATCATTGAATATGACGTCGAACGGCCCCTGGATAATACGTTGACTTCAACACAATGGAAGCTTATGGTCAAGCTTATTGACGGGCTTGCCGTCTTCAAAACTGCAACGCTCAAAATCAATGAGGAAAACTCGCTTTTATCAGAAGTTTTACCTACAGTCAAATCTCTGTCAAAAGGAATCTGTGCAGCGTGCTCAGTGAATGATGCTGGTGTCAAGATTCTGAAGAGCCAGCTGGGCGATTCTCTTCGAACAGAGATTTCGAGAGCATAATTCAAATGAGAAACTGCTGCTAGCCACAGTAGTTGATCCCCGATTCAAAGGAGCTGGGCTGATAGACGACGACATGCGAGAAAAGGCCAAGGAATTCTTGAGACAAGAGATACGCAGTCACATGGAGGGGGCCCAACGAAAGCGTATTGGAGATCCAATTGCCGTGAAACGCCACCCAAGTAGTCCGGTTTATCCGTCCAAGAAAATCGCTCTTTGGGAAAACCTTTCCGATTCAGAAGGTAGCGATTTCGACGACCACGTTCGTCCAATTCTAGTTGAAGAGCCCCAAACGAGGGATACGGACACGAGGTTCACTGTCCCAGACGCACGAGTGGAAGCAGCCCTGGACACCTATTGGTCGCAACCTCGGATCGCTGGGGATAGGGATCCATTCATTTTCTGGCAAGAACATTTTGCTGATTTCCCGGAGATTGCCGAAGTTGCTGAGAAGTGCATGAGCTGCGACTCTGAACGGCTTTTCTCAACGGTTGAAGATGTTATCAATGCGAAACGGGCCAACATCACTCCAGTCAACGCTGAGGAACAAATCATCCTCTCCAAAATCTGAAGTTCCTCAATTTTGATTATTGAGTGAACTGTTATATTGAGTTACAATTTTTGAATTAGATATTGTTTCCATTAAATGACTTTTATTTTGTGAATTCCATTTCTTCAAATATATGTTTTGAATTACATTATTTGAATCCTATTTTGATATTTTGGACATATCGGTATCGGCCGATACTTTGCTCTAACTATCAGTATCGTACCGATACTTTGGGAATACTATCGGTCGGCCCCTAATATATATATATATATTATATATATATATATATATATATATATATATATATATATATATATATATATTTTATTCCGTATTAAGAGGACTCCTCGAAACTAGAAATTAACCAAACTTTTTGCCGTTTCACAATCTATCATAAATAAAAACCACAATGAAAGTAAAAATTAAAAATAGAAGACAAACGTTTCAAATGCAAACTGGAGTTCCTTTTCAGATTTCAGTGCAGCATGTGGAGTCAACCAACCATACATTTTAAAGAAACTAAGACGCATCTCTGTACAAACCAGAATAGATAGGAAGATCGGCAAATGTTCAATATACGTAGGTACACTCAAAGGTATGCAAAGACTAAATAAATTTGATTTTATTAATTACAAGATTCTTCATATGTTTTCAACAAAATGTTAATAAATACAATATGACGCAAATGACAAATAAGATCCGTAAATATTAATCAAAGTTTGTGAAATTTTCCGAAATTTTTTGTGGCGCCATTATGATGACGTAAGAAAATTATTTTTCGCTGAAAACAGTTACGGTTTGGCGGACTGCTATCTCCCGACCAAATCTGCTATTGCGCCAACATGATGTGGCGCATATAACAGGATATAATTGTTAGGTAAGAGCTGCTTAAAATTAATCGAAACCTATGGGAAAATTATTGAATGCCCGGTTAGGTCAACTGTACGCCCTTCACGATTGATTAAGTTAAGTCGTGATATTTTCGTTAGTTTTAACGAAAATATCACGACTTAACCTAACCAATCGTGAAGGGCGTAAAGTTGAAGTAACCTAACCAGGCATTCAATCCGTAAAAGTTTTCAGCGAAAAAAATTATTCCTCTGACGTCATTATAATGGCGCCACAAAATAATTTCGACAATTTCACAAATTATTATTAATATTTATGGATCTTATGTCATTTGCGCTCATATTATATTTAATAACATTTCGTTAAACACGTATGAAGAATCTTATTATAATTACAAAATCAAGGTAAATTTGCAGTTTCGGCCCCAATTCGTTTTGAACATGAAACTTGTTTTTCCTGTTTTTTGATGAGATTCATTGGAATTTGACAGTCGTTTCTGTCGCAAATCACTCGTTTTTGAGATACCCCGCCTACATCAAAAGCCAAAACGAGTGATTTGCGACGGGATATCAAATTCCAACGAATCACATCAAAAAACACAGGAAAAACATAAGTTTCATAACCCAACCCAACTCAATCTAACCTAACTTAACCTAATCTTAATGAGAAGTGACGGGTTGAGGAGCAGGATCGGCCGTAGCTCGTCAATGTCGTCGTCCTCAGACTCGCCGTCCTCGTGCGGGATAGAGACACGTGGAAAGGCAGGGGTAACTCGTCCTGATTGTAGAGGGTACAGTTTTGCTGCCTCTAGTAGGAAGGTATGGAGTTCACTTTCGCCAGCCTACTTCATGAACAAATATCTTCCCAAATACGCACACTGTTGCCATGGCTAGACCGAGACAATATGGCGGACCGAAAATTATATATTTATTATCTCCGTTATTATCCATTTGCGACGGAAGTGGTATTAGAAAAAGTTTTCCGAAATGAAGAGATTTTTTTGTTTTTTTTTGTTTCAAAGTATGACCGCTCATGGCCACCAAAAGAAAGGTGGATAGCAGAGCGAACCCAGGATGAAGACTATGAAACAGCGAACGGAAGTGAACAATATACGGGGAGGAGGAGGAGGGAAAAAAAAAAAAAAATAAAAAAAATAGCAGTCACAACCGGTAAAGAAGACGGGAGCGAAGGAGGAAGGAGAACAACCCGGTTACCGAAAAGTAGGGACCTTCCGATAGAATAGCGCCAAGCCTATCACAAGGCCTGACGCTCTCCAAAAAGGGAAAATACTCTGCGCGCAGTGCAGAGTAAAGCGGACACTCCACCAGCAGGTGGGCAATTGTGAGTACGATGTTACAATCGGGACATCGGGGCACCCGATCCCCGGCCATCAAATAGCCATGGGTCAGGTGGGTGTGGCCAATACGGAGGCGGGCCAAAGCCACCTCCTTATGGCGCGACCGATGGAAGGAAGCGGCCCAACATCCCAATTTGGGTTTAATCTTGCAGAGTTTGTTATTTACAGCGCCATCCCAGCGACTCTGCCACCGGGAGCGCAAAAACCTACGGAAGCCAGGGATATAATCGGAAAAGGGGAGGCACGGGTGAAACCTGTAGTCGGCACGCGGAACGGGCAGCTCGATCGGCAGCCTCATTTCCAGCCACGTTAACATGTGCAGGAACCCAGCAAAATACCACCTCCTTGCCACCAGAAGTGACAAGGATATGGCACAGTAGCTGGATTCGTCGGACCAGTGGGTGGACAGGGTCAAAACACTCCAGGCCATCCAGGGCACTGCGGGAATCCGAATAGATGACAAACGACCCATCCGGACGCTCCCGCACCACCTCCAGAGCGCTCAGAATGGCATAGAGCTCCGCCGTGAAAACGGAAGCCTCATCAGGGAGACGGGTACATCGGGGAGCAAGGGCAAACGACTGGAGAACAGCCGCGGCCCCAACGCCCCCCGACGACCTCGAGCCATCTGTGAAGACCGCAACACATGCAGAGTGACACGCTGCATGCTGAAGGAACAGAGACCGCAGTAAGGCAGAGTTAGAATCGGCCCTGCGAACGGGGCGCAACGCCCTACAGCACGCAACAGGGGTGCTCTCCCAAGGTGCAACACCCCTGAAAGAGACCGGTATAACGGATGGAGGAGGAGTGCCCATACCATCGAGGAGGGAGGTCACCGTGTCGGTGAAATACCAACCCCCATCCCGGCAGAACGCCCTCTCAACCACCTGGAACAGAGGAGAGGTGGGAAGACGGAGGATCCGGAGACAGTGCTTAGCAATGAGGAACGACCTCCGATCCTCCAAGGGAGGGATGTCGCACTCAACCTGCAGACTATCAACCGGAGAGGAGCGGAAGGCGCCAGATGACATGCGCAGTCCTCTAAAGAGGACCGGATCCAGTATCCGAAGGGCCGTGCGGGAGGCGGAGCCATACACCACACTCCCATAGTCTAATTTGGACTGTACCAGGGACATGTACAAACGGAGGAGCGTCCGCCTATCCGCGCCCCATGTAGTATGCGACAGATGTCCCAGCAAATCCAGGGTACGTCTCGCGGACTCGCGCAGCCGGCGAAGGTGGGGAACCCAGCTCAAGCGGCTGTCGAAAACCATACCCAAGAAGAGTACTGATGGAACGAGGGCCAGAGGCTGACCCCCGAGTGTAAGGTGAAAGGCCGGGATGGCGCCGGATCCCCGTCTCCTCGACGGAAGGAAGGCCACACACGAAGTCTTCGGGGAAGACAGCGTAAGGCCCACCGACGACGCCCAGTGTTCAACCCGATTGACCGCGAGTTGACTTGCCTCTCCACGAGGTGGGGACTCGTCCCCGCGGCATAGACAGCCAGATCATCTGCGTAGATGGAACAGCGCACCGAGGGCGGAAGAGCTCCCGGTAGCGCAGACATAACCAGATTGAAGCAGGAGACGCTTAAAACACACCCCTGGGGCACCCCCTCCTCCTGAACATACAGGTCAGATAGGGCCGCCCCATTACGAACGCGGAAAGTGCGACGGCAGAGGAAGCCGCGAAGAAACGTGGGCAAAAAGCCCACAAAACCAAGAGACTTCAAACGGTCCATGACAACTCCCCGTCGGGTCGTGTCATATGCCTTTTGGACGTCGAAAAAGACGGCCAGAACAAGATTCCGGCGGGAAAATGCCTCCCGTACATCATGGCCAAGGAGGAGAAGGGGGTCCAAAGTACCCCGAAATCGACGAAAGCCATACTGGGTCGGGGGGTATAACCCAAGCGACTCCAGTGTAAAGGAAAGTCGGACGGCCACCATCTTTTCAAGGAGCTTGCATAAGCAGCTCGTCAAAGCAATAGGCCGATAGCTCGCCACCTCCGCCGGATCCTTCCCCGGCTTAGGTATCGGGATCACAATCGCCTCCCTCCAACGGGAAGGGAACGACCCCTCAACCCACACCCGGTTGAAAAGATCCAGCAAGAAGTGCAGGGCCATCGGGTGCAGATTCCAAAGAAAGTCATACGGAATGTCATCAGGGCCAGGGGTGGAAGAACGACGGGTTGCCAAGGCAGCCCGAAGTTCCCGCATCGTAAAGAGATAGTTATAGGGCTCGTTCCCAGGGGGCGGGAACGTGACCTCCGATAAAGGGCGATCCGCAGCTGAAGGCGAACGGGAAACCGCAACAAAAGCACCGGCCAGCCGATCAGCCACAGCAGCAGGATCCGAAAGGAAGCCGTCCCCGTCCCGAAGGACAGGGCGACTAGCAGGGACTGGCTTCCCCTCGATACTACGTACCTTCCGCCACACAGCAGCAGAAGGGGTAGAGGAGGAGATGCCGGACACAAAAGCACGCCAAGAGGCCCGACGGGCCAACTTGAGAGTCCGGCGGGCGAAAGCCTTCGCCCGCCGCATCTCAATCAAGTGGTCCGCGCGCCGGGTGCGGTGGAAGCGGCGCGTCGCCCTCTTCCTCTCGCACACCGCCTGGTGACATGCTGGAGTCCACCACGGGACGCTACAAGTCCGCGGGTTACCGGAAGATCGAGGAATACAGTCCTCCGCGACGCCCATCACCACCCGCTCGAAGAACTCCAAGCTCTCATCCACAGAGCCAAAGCTCAATACCGAACGGGCAATGACGGAACGAGCTCTGAAAGATGGCCAGTCAGACCGCGCAAGGCACCACCTCGGTCGAGACGAGACGCTCGGCTGCGGTCCGACCGGCTCAAGACAGACTGGGTAATGATCACTGCCATAAGAGTCCCCCAACACCTTCCACGAAAAATCGAGTAAGGCATCGAGGGACACCAAGGAGAGATCAATACAGGTAAATGAACCCGTGGGTTCGTGGAAGTAAGTAGGTTCACCGGAATTGAGGCACGCAAAGGAAAGTTCCTCCATTAAGGAGAGTAACATACCAGCAACATTAGTCGACCGAACATCTCCCCAAGCCGGGTCGCGACTGTTAAAGTCCCCGAGGAGGAGAAACGGTCGAGGTAGTTGCAGCACCAACTCGCGAACCGCGTCGCGAGAAGGAGGGTCATGAGGAGGAATATAAATCGAGCAGGCAGTGTACTGGCGATCTAAAAAGAACCGCACAGCCACAGCCTGCAAGGAAGTGCGAAGAGGCACACCTCGCGATGGTAACGAATGATGCACGTTAATCGCCGCACCCCGCCGGCGTGTGTGCTCATCCGGGGTGCAAGGGAAACCAACATAGCCAGAGAGACGAGGGAGTCCCCGCGCAGCCAGGATAGTCTCCTGGAGACAAAAACAGGAAGGCCGCTCGCTCTCCAGCAGGGAGGCAAGATTCTCCCAGTTAGCTAAAAGCCCCTACAGTTCCAATGCAAAATGGAACTGTAAGGGGAAGCGGCATTATAAGAGGCAGAGAAAACAGCGAAATAGCCACGGACCAAGCTGAGCGGCAAACTCAACGGTCCGTAACCAGGGACGGAATCGGCTTCCCCGACTCACCCAGAACTGGGGGGGGGTAGGGGCCACCGACTCCGCATCTGCTTCACCCGTAGTAGAACGAGAAGTGGAGAGTAGAACAGGGAGGTCAGAGGGGGGCTCTCCCGGCGGGGGAGAGACGACGAGAAGGGCCCAGCCGAAACCCCCAACTCCCCACCAGAGGGGGACTGGGGGGAACCAGTTGTTCGAGGGCTCGTCAAACCAGACAAGCACTGACGGAGGGGGGGAGGAAAGGTCGACCACAGGTGGGAGAGGTAGATCCAGGAGAGAGACCCGACCACTCTCAGCAGGAGCCGAAGGGAGAGAGACTCCATGAAGGAGGGCCAGGCTCCTCTCGACCGGGTCTATCATGGGAACAGAGTCAGTAATTGAGGGTGTCATGGGGCGGTGTACCTCGACCGACACCCGGACACTGGTCGGGGCACCGGGAGGTGACGCCTCACCAGCCCTCCGTATAGAGAGGGGAGTCCCGAGCGGATCAGGGGCAGCGCGCCGCTTCCCCTCCGGTGAAGAAGGGGAAGCAGGGTGAGCAGCAGTCAGGATCGGGTCGGAAGGACTCCGACTCCGACCACGGCGACGCTTCCTCCTCCCCTTCGGGGCATCACCCTCCCCACCCGAGAGACGAGTAGGCAAGGATCCAGACCCCAAGGCCGGAGGGAGAAGGGGCACTTGTAGTCAGGGAATCAGATGGGATGTCTGAAAGTGAGGCAGAGGAACAAGAAGGACCCGCGGCGCCAGGAGGACCACCAACCCCCGGAACTTCCAGGGGGGGCACCACTCCGGTAGACGCCGGGGTAGCACGGGAGGGGCCCGAGGACCCGCCAGGGCCAAGAGCCGCAGCGTAGGACAACCCCCTCCGCGGCTCCTGGTCACGGACCCTATCGCGCGCCTCCCGCGCACTAAGGAATTCGGTAGTCCTTAAGGACCGCACCTCGAATTCAAACTTGAAAACGGGCAGTCCCGAGAGGAGGAAGGGTGGGCCCCCGAGCAGTTCGAGCACCGCGGGGGCTTCGTGCACGGGGTAGGGTGCGCAGGCCCACCGCAGCGGACACAGAGCTTACCCTCACGGCGGCACGCAGAGCTAACATGGCCGAACCGGTTGCAGCCAAAGCAGCGAACCGGGTCAGGCACATATGGCCGCACCGAAAACTCACACGACCGGCGATCACCCATGCCCCAGAGCACCTGGGCCGGAGGCACAAGGGAGTCAAAGGTCAGGAGCAGACGAGCGGACGGGGTAAGAGCACCATCCCGGCGCGACGAAAAGCGGAAGACCCTCGTTACCCCCTGGGGGGCAAGATCCTCCTGCAACTCGCCAACCGGGATTGACAGCAGACGGGAAGCGAAAATGGTGCCCTGACAGCTATTCAATTGCGGATGGGGAGTCACAGAAACTCTGCAACCCAAGACATAGTGCAACTGTAGAAGGGACCCAGTTACCCCCGAAGAACGGGACTTCAAAAGAAGAGACCCATCCTTCAGAGGGCGGATATCATAACGACAGGGAACCCCTATCGTCTTAAGGCGCTGAAACACCCGTTCCGAGTTGCCCGGAAGGGAGCCAGCGGAAGGGCGGAGAACAAGGAACCTGTCCACCGGACAGAAATTGACAGCGGAACCAGGTCCATGTGTAACGGTAACCGAGAGTGGGCGAGAGAACAAGGGCCGCGAAGACCCCGCCCTACGGCCACCACGAGTCCGGCCACGAGAGCCAGACGCCGCAGAGGACGAGAGGGGGCCATACGGCTGGAAGGTCAATCCAGCGGAGGCAGAGGCCGCTGAACGACCAGAAGTAGTAGTCTTATCCAAATCCAAGGGCGGGCCAGAGTCGTCAACAGGAGGGGAGTGAAGTTTAGAAATAGAACCCATAAACAACTTTACAAAAAAGGCAGCCTCGGACCCAAGGCGATGCACCATCAGCCGCTGCATCCTTCAAAGCGCAGGCCCAACGTCCCGGGTAGCCCGATCCCCAACCTAACTGTCGTTTTAAAAACAGCAGATTGGCACAACGGAGATTTGTCCGTTAAGGGCCAAGCAAAGACCCAATCCAGACGCAGCAGCGGTCCGGGCGCCCGTACCGTCCCCGGAGCACGGCTCAGCCACGGAGCGATGCCCCCCGGCGGGTGCACCCGATGACCCCAAGACTGCAAATACAAACAGAGGGGGGGGGGGATACTACGATTGACAGAGGCACAGGACCGAGTCAAGACAAAAGAAATTCCGGGAGAGACGGAAAAAAAAGGGGGAGCAAAAAGAAAAGAAGGGGGGGGGGGAAGAAAAGGAAGGGGGGAGGAAAAAAAAAAAAAAACGCAACTAGGTAACTCTTCGCCCACACCCCGCGAGGAGTTGAGGAAACCTCAACAACCCACGAGGTGTACGAGCCCCCTCGGCCCGGCAAGCCGGAGTACCTAATCGAGGGGGAAATGAAGAGATACAGCTAAACAATACATCAAAATTGCCCAGAACGGATTGGGGCCGAAACTGCAATAATAACAAAATCAAATTTATTTCACGTTTTTCAATACATTCATTTGAGTTTACGTACGTATAATCCAATATTTGCCAGGAAGACCTATAGGCTACGAACTAGGGCTGTGCGTCCGAGATCCCAGGAAAACGGTCATCGATTCCGGGATTTCCCGGTATTCTATTTTCAGGGGAGAGTTTTAGAGTTTTATTATGAGGTATATTTATTTCATGCAAATGCTTTTCACAATTGAAGTTTTCGTTCACCTGTTTTTTAAACTTTGAAAAAGGTTCTTTTGCATTTTCCTTCCAACACTAATTTTTTTATATAATGTTGGTTTGGTTTTGGTTATGGTACTTTATTTTCCTTCCATTATAAAAATAATTAGTGTTGGGATTAGGTTAGGTTAGGGTAGGTTTGGTTAGGTTAAAAACAGCCCGACGCAGGCGTTAGTCGTAGTTAGCCGGCTTCAAGTTAGGTTAGGAATATTTATTCATATAACTAATGATGTAATTTCACGATTAAAAATTAAGTGTTTTGCTAACGTACTTTATTTTCCTTCCATTATAAAAAAAAATTAGTGTTGGGAGGATAATGCAAAAGTACCAAAAAGTTTCGCTTGAGTATGGGGTGAAATATATAATTTTCTTCCTACTGAAAAGTGAAACTGAAAATTGATTGTGTAAAGACTAATGGGTAACTATCTTATCGCTTTGAGTTCATTCTTTTTAGAAACTTCTAGAATGGATTGCAGAGATGCAACATTGCTCACTGCAGAAGGTGTTTGCTTTTATTGTAAATGAGTTGAGAGAACAGAAAATTTGTTTTTCTACCACCTTAAAACAATAAGTAGGAAAAAGATTAAGAGAGACGTAATAAGAAGCTCGTAGGATTATATAAACATTTAAATAATCCTATAATAGCATTTAATTCAACTTGTCCTAATTTTTCATTGCCTTCTAAATCAACATTGCAAACAAATGCCACAGTTGTTTGCCAGGCTTTTCAGAAAAAGTCCTTGGAAGAAAAATTGGATGCAACTGTGCAGAAAGAGATAGGAACCACAGAGCAACAAGATTTGCGCCTCAGATACGACGTAAAGAACACCATAAAATAAATGAATGTTTATGAAGCCACTGGTAATAGAACAGAAAATTTAAACTTCTTATTTAATGCTTTGGCGACAATTCCTCCAACTTCAATAGAGTCGGAAAGAGCATTTTCTGCTGTAGGATTATTTATCACAAAACTCCCAACATCTTTAAGTGATAAAAGTATTGATCATGTTTTTTAAAGCATTATTTTAAGTCAATCCAAATAAATCAATAATTTCAGTTTTATTAGTTTCTAGAAAGTTTTCATCAAAGCATGTTTTTTTTTCAAAAAAGAATTTTGTTTAGTTATTTAATTTAGGTAAATATGGATATTACGGCCTCCACCCAATTTTCATGCCAAAATACATTTTCCTAGTAGTGTATGATGTGCTTTGTTCAAATCTGGCCTTCATTTTATGTGGAAATGAACCAATCAAAAGTTATGAGACTTCAAAGTTTTAACATATTTTGGTTCATTTCCCCATAAAATGAAGGCCAGATTTTAACATTGCACATCAAATACTACTAGAAAAATGCATTCCAGTGTCCAAATTGCTAGAGAACCTACCTAACCTAACCAACCTAACCTAACCAACCTAACCTACCTAACCTAACCTACCTAACCCTAATATTAGGTTAGGTTAGGTAGGTTAGGTTGGTTAGGTTAGGTTAGGTAGGTTCTCTAGCAATTTGGACACTGGAATGCATTTTTATAGTAGTATTTGATGTGCAATGTTAAAATCTGGCCTTCATTTTATGGGGAAATGAACCAAACTATTGTGAAAAATGCTCTGTATGAATTGGTCCACAATTAACCCACCCCTTATATCTCCAGTCTAACTATAGAGTAGATTAAGTCTAGCCTTGTAGGGGCAGCCTAGAGATTCCGGAAATGGTCCAGAGCGGGCAGATAAATTGAGGTCCACAGTAAGATTCCTCACTAAATTAGGTTAGGGCAATCTACCTTCACCTTTGTTAAGCTATGAGTTGATGCTAGGTCTTAGGCCACAATGTAGGCCTAATTTGTCTGACCCAGCTTAATTTAATGCGTTTACTTCTAACTGGGTTAAAAACACAATTAGTCACTTACTGCTAGTTATTAGAGAATCCCTTTTCCCCTATTGTTTAATTTTTGAGAGCTTACTTGCTGGTGGGGATCTTTTTTCGTTGTCTCTTCTTCTCCCTTCTCTCCTTCCGTCTTCTCGCCCCGTTCCTCGTTTTCGTTCTTCCTTGTTCTCCTTTTCGCGGGGCTTTTTCCACCAGCGTCTCCTTGGTCTTTTTTTGGTTGGTTGATCGGTAATGTGTATCTATTACCGAGCACGCTCTTGTCACACAGTATATAAATACTAGTGTGGAGAGTAACTCTGGTGAGCAACCAATTGGTTTCATCCACCCAGTTATTGACATAAAAGGAATTTAATAATTGTTAGATTAACTACCTACCTACTCAGTGAACCATTTTCGTTACCTCCCAACTACCCACACATCAGTTTTCCATACTATGTTAAAACTTTGAAGTCTCATAACTTTTGATTGGTTCATTTCCACATAAAATGAAGGCCAGATTTGAACAAAGCACATCATACACTACTAGGAAAATGTATTTTGGCATGAAAATTGGGTGGAGGCCGTAATATCCATATTTACCTTAATTTATTCCAGTACTTGAACCTTATTTAATTTTTTTAAATCCGGGAATTTCCCGGGATCCTAGGATTTCAAGTTTTTGAATCCCATTTCTGGGATTAAGAAAAGAGCGGGAAATGCTCCCTACTACGAATTGGATAAAGCTAAACACCACGAAAACCCAAAATCTTTCGTAAATTTACGATTTGTGGGGATTCAGAAACTCTAAATACATAAATACTGTCCATATTATTAATTTTTTAACCAAATCACCTTTTTAAATCTTCCGACATTTCTGGGCTAAGATATCTAAACTAATTTTGTACTTTTTCGATCATTTTCATCACATTACGTCATAACCACACAAATCACACTCGTATAAACTAATTTGTCTAACAACCATTATTAAGAACTTCTCCAAGGAATAGTCAGGTTATCTGGAGTCATTGGACAAATATCACAAATTTAATTTCTACAAGAATTGAAAATTAATAGTTTCTTTGAATATTTACTAAGATAAACTACTGTAATTAGGCCTACAGAGAGTATGAGTTACCTACATCAGATATATGTTATTGACGTACCTGAAATTAATCCTGACTGCAGAAACTTTCTTAATATTCGACAACAGAATCAATAAGCACAGCTGCTAAAAAAGCGTCACAAAGCATGAGCCAACAAAGTTTGAACATAAGGCTTTTTCTTTCACCAACTTCTCTGAAACTCCGGACGAGACTGAACTTACAGATCATCTACAAAAAAAAAAGGTTGGTTGGTTTACTCACACACACGTTTCGAATGGTTGGTTAGTAATTAATGTTTCTGTTATTTCTTTGTATCATCATCATATATTTTCTTTTTTTATGCATTTTTATATGCATCTTCCCTAGAAGTGAATAGAATTGATCGGTTTAAACAGAATCAGAGAGCATTTAGGTTTCTAAAGATTTCTGGAGTATTTGGATGCTTAACCTCCGCGTCCAAATGATTTATCGACCCGTGATTCGGTTTCAAAGTTAATGTGAAAAATGCTCTGTATGAATTGGTCCCCAACTAATCCACCCCTAATATCTCCAATCTAATTGTAGAGTAAGTTAAGCCTAGCCTTGTTGGGGTCAGCCTAGAGATTCCGGGAATGGTCCAGAGCGGGTAGGGTAAATTAAGGTCCACAGTAGGATTTCCTCACCAAATTAGGTTTGGGTAATTTACCTTAGCCTTTGTTAAGCTATGAGTTGATATTAGGTCTTAGACCTCAATGTAGGCCTAATTTAACTGGACCTAGTTTAAATTTTATCACTAAACTGGGGCTTAGAGGCTTAGAAATACAATTGTTCACTTACTGAGTGTTATTAGATAAGTCCTGGTCTTCTTAGTCAGGCCTGATCTTCTTCCTGGAGTCTTTTTTCAAGTTGCTTAATTTAGGTGAGCGCACTTGCTGGTTCTACGCTCTTCCGTTTCAAGCCTCTTGGCTCGCCATGCCGCTCTTCATCCATGTTCTTTGTTTTCGGCTTCCCCCCCCCAAGCATCTTTTTTGTTTGTTGGTTGATTGGTAGTGTGTTTCAATACTACCAAGCACGCTCTATCACACAGTATATAAATAAAAAATGTGGAGAATAACTCTAGTGAGCAACCAATTGGTTTCACCCACCCAGTCATTGACATAAAAGGAGTTTAATAATTGTTAAATTAACTACCTACCTACTCAGTAGACCATTTTCGTTACCTCCCAACTACCCACACGTATCAGTTTTCCATATTAAACTGTAGGTCCTCTTTTTCACGACTTTTACTGTTAGTTTGAAGGATAAATCATTACCATCATTATTATTATTATTATTATTATTACTATGGAAAACTGATGAGTGGGTAGTTGGGAGGTAACGAAAATGGTTCACTGAGTAGGTAGGTAGTTAATCTAACAATCATTAAATTCCTTTTATGTCAATAACTGGGTGGATGAAACCAATTGGTTGCTCACCAGAGTTATTCTCCACACTAGTATTTATATACTGTGTGGGAGGAGCGTGCTCGGTAGTGGAGATACATTACCGCTCAACCAACCGAGGAATAAACCAAGACAACGCTGGTACGAGAAGCCCCGCGAAGAGGAGAACAAAGGGAGAACAAAACGAAGAACGGGGCGAGAGGACGTACCAGCAAAGTGCGCTCTCGAAAACATAACCGGAGAAGGGAGACACTCCGATAACAAAAAGTAAGTGACTAATTGAGTTTTTACACCAGTAAGTTATAAGCATTAAATTAAGCTGGGTCAGACAAGTTAGGCCTACATTGTGGCCTAAGACCCAGCATCAACTCATAGCTTAACAAAGGTGAAGGTAGATTGCCCTAACCTAATTCTTGTGAGGAATCCTACTGTGGACCTCAATTTATCTGCCCGCTCTGGACCATTTCCGGAATCTCTAGGCTGACCCCTCTAGGCTAGACTTGATCTACTCTATAGTTAGACTGGAGATATAAGGGGTGGGTTAATTGTGGACCAATTCATACAGAGCATTTTTCGCATTGGTGGCCCGTGTGGGGAGAATTTACAAACCTTAAGCTTACTTAACAAAAATTGCAGAATTAGGCTAGTCTAGCCTAAGCCTAACCTGAGCAAGCCTAATTAGGTCTACAACCTAGGGCCTAACTAGGAAACATTTACATTAAAGGAGTCTCATTCTCTTATAAGCTTAGACCTGAGTGACACACAAGTACTTGGGGGGGATTAAACCAAATTTGAACTTGACTGTTTTGTCTGTGCTCTCTCTTCTCTGGTAATTTCTTCTTGTCCTATATTTTATTACGATCCCCAGTTAAACAATTTTGACTTAGACATGGACAGTGCGGAATTGAAAAAGTTAAAAAAGAAAAGGGGGGCAAAGTTGGGAGCTGTTACAAAGGCTGTGAACACTTTTAACAATATTACACAACCAGGTAAGAAAAATATAGAGAGTGTAATTATTAAATTAGAAATTAAAAAGGAGGAAATAATAGCCATTAATGAGAGTATTTCAGAGTTAGTTGAATCCGAAATGGCTGAAGAACAATTGATAGACCTTTACGCTGATGATGATGATCAGGTAAGCTCAATTGAACAGCAAATAAGGGAACTACGGTCTCGGTTGACTGACTTAACACCAAAAAAACCTAATTCTGATTTTAATCAAAGTAGGGCTAACCTTCAACAAAATTTAAGTGGCATGCAAAATCCTGAGTCACAAGAATTGAGGGCTCAGTTACCCATTTTGCAAATACCAACATTTGAAGGGGACACGGTACAATTCCCATCTTTCATTGACAAATTTGAGAATTTAATAGGTAATAAACCTTATATTTCAACTGTTGAAAAGTTTAGTTACTTAACTAGTTCTCTTAAAGGCCCAGCCCATAACCTGATAGCCTATTTACCAGCCGTAGGGGATTCATATGAAGTAGCTATTGATCTTTTAAAACGTAATTACGTTAATAAAGATGTGATTATATATGAATTATCTCAACAAATTTTTGAATTTGCACCCATAAAAGATAACCATAGTGATATGGAAAATTTTTATACAAATTAGAAGCTATTATAGGACAACTGGTTAGCAATGAGATAGATATTAAAACTTCATCTTGGCTTATACAAAGCATAGTACTTAGGTGCCTTCCTTCGAGGGTTAAAGATAATTTAATTCTAAAGACGGGAGAAAATTATCCTAATTTAACACAAATAAGACAACACTTCCCCAATATCCTAACTAATTACAACTTGAGAGATTTTCCAACACATAAGACCCAGACTATGGATAAACCAAAGACTGTTCCCAGAGACCAACTAGCTACAGCCAAACAGACAAAACTTGATACTGTAGAATCAAATGTGACCAACTACAAAACACGAACACCTACATTACAGAACTTTAATGTAACTGCTGCCTCAACTTACACACCATATTGCAAATTTTGTGCAAGTAATGAACACAGTAGTACTGGGTTGACAAATATTCAGATTTTAACCAAAGGGCTAAAAGATGTGAACAGTTGAACCTGTGTAAAAAGTGTACTGGCCAGGGACATTATAAGAAAGACTGTAAATCTAGGTTAAGATTCAAGTGTAAGTTTTGTAAAAGTTTACGACATGTCTCATCAATGTGTGATTCACCAAAGTGTCCAAATAATAGTACTCAAACTCAAAAGATACCTCCCCCAAACAAAGGTAATCAAGAAAATGCCACTTTCATGGGACATTCTGCTTGTTCAAACAATGTAACAAGAAACACTGAGATTCTTTTACCAACTATTACTTTGGACTTAGTGAATAGTGAGGGTAGTACCACTCCAGTGAGATGTCTTATAGACTGTTGTTCTCAACAAACATTTGTTTCAAAAAATGTAGTTAATAAATTGGGTTTGACACCAAACCTGAATGAACAAAACCTCAATATTGCGTCCTTTGTTAAGGATAACTCGGACAAAAATAGCTATAAGACATTGACCTGGAACTACATTTAGAAAGTAAATTCAAGAAAATTGAAGCAGTTATTATTTCTAAAGTAGGACAAAACAAACTGGTTATACCCAAACTAGAACAAACCATAAATCATTTGAAAAAACACTACAAAATAGCTGATAGACATATCACTAACAACACAATAGCTAACATTGAAATGCTAATAGGGGCAGATTATATTAATCTTATTCATAAGGGCATAGTAGAGATAGGTAATGGTATAGCTATTCAGACTCCATCAGGGATAGCCCCTTTGGGTGACCTATCAGACTACAACCTAGACCTAAACCAAAACAGTGCATGACCAACAAATACTATGTGCCTCAACTCAGTCCTACATAACACCTGTAAGAATAGCAACACTTTGAATAATATTATCGCAACTGACAACATTAATTCACCATTATCAAATGAAACTTTGGATGAGGCAATTCAAACTTTATGGTTACTAGAATCTGTGGGTATACATGACACACATCAAACTTCAGAAGATCAGTTAATGGTAGAAAGATTTGAAGACACCATTCAGTGTAAAGACAATAGTTATTTTATTGAGTTACCTTGGAAAATAAATTGTCCAACTTTAAGAGATAATCTCAAAGTAGCTAAAGGACATTTATATAAAGTAATGAAAAAACTCAAACAAGAAAATAATGTAAAAATATATAATAATGTCTTCAAAGAACAGCTACAGAAAGGCTTCATTGAAGAAGTAACAGATAACCCTTTTAAAAAAGATGGTTGTCATTATTTAACCCACAGGGGGTTTATCGACAAGATGCCCCAACAACAAAACTTAGAGTAGTATATAATTGTAGCCTCAAAGACAGTGATAAACACAGCTTGAATGATTGCTTGATTGAGGGTCCTAATCTCATTTCTGACCTTGTGAAGATCTTACTGAGGTTCAGGTTAGACAAATATGCTGTACAAAGTGACATTTCGAAGGCATTTTTGAGAATAAATCTTAAAAATGAATATGATAAGAACCAACTTAGGTTCTTATGGTTCAAGGATCCATTTGATTTGAATAAAGGGTTCATAACCTATAGATTTAATGTTGTGTTGTTGGGAGCCAATTGCTCACCTAGCCTATTAGCATTGACAATTAAACATCATTTAAACCAGTTTAATAACTCTCTAACATTGAACTTCCTTAAGGAACATTTTTACGTAGACAATCTAATAGGCTCAACGACAACAAAATCTGAATTATCTGAAGTCTATGAACACTCTCAAAACATTATGCAACAAGGTAACTTTGAACTTAGAGAGTGGATTTCAAATAATGAGGATTTAAACAAAAAGATTTTAAAAGATAATAATGGTCTTACTGAGCCATCAGACAGAGTTAAAACTTTAGGTATGAACTGGTATTTGGATGCAACTTCTAACAGTCATGATTCAATCTGTACTAAAGGTTTTAAACTTGATGAGGAAGCAAATACTAAAAGACAAATATTATCAGAGGCTTCCAAAATTTTTGATCCTATGGGTCTATTCCTGCCTTCAACAATAAAATCAAAGATTCTCCTCCAAGAAATTTGGAGGACAAATGTTGGGTGGGATGATCCAATAACAAATGAAAATCAAAAATCTTGGAAGAAGTTAGCTACTGATTTAACAAAAGTGCAGAACATTAAAATTCAAAGGTGCTGTGGGTTTAGGGATAAGCCCCAGAGGCTTCATGTGTTTGCTGATGCAAGCACACAAGCTTATGGGTGCTGTGCGTATCTTGTAAGCCCTACAGAAAGTCATCTAATTTATGCAAAAGGGAAAGTTGCACCTCTCAAACCTACCCGAACCATACCTCAATTGGAACTATTGGCTGCTACATTAGCCATTAAAACCATTTCATTGCTTAAGGATGCTTACTATGATGTGTTCATAACTAATATCCACGTCTGGCTTGACAGTCAGATTTGTCTTGCCTGGATACGGAATGATAGCATTAATAGTAAGAATATCTTTGTAAGAAATAGGCTAAAAGAAATAGCTGACGCTAATGAAAGCCTACAAGTAAACTTTCACTATGTTCCAACTAAACAGAATCCAGCAGACTTTCTGACCAGAGGTTTATCCTACAAGTTGTTGAAGTCAAACAAAACTTGGTTTATGGGACCTAAGTGGCTCTGTAATACAGACCAATGGCCTGTGGAACAAGTTAACTTGACATTAAATTTAATCTTTTCAAATGAAAAGGTTGAACCAATCACTAATTATGAAAAGTATTCTGATTTCAACAAACTTGTTAGGGTGACAGCCTACTGTTTGAGGTTTGCTCACAACTGTTTAGCTACAATTAACAAACAGCTAAATAAAAACAATCATAATTATACAGAAGTTGCAACCCAATACTGGATAGGCCAAGCCCAACAAAAAGAGTACAATAAAGAGTTAGAATTCTTAACAAATGGGAAACAAACAAAAGAACCTGTACCATCAGTAGTTGTGGATCTAAACTTGTTCAGAGATGAGGAAGGCCTTCTAAGGTGTAAAGGGAGATTAGACAAATCAAAACTGTCATACAAAAGCAAAAATCCAATCCTTTTACCTAGATTTAGCTATTTGACAACATTAATCATCAGAAAAATACACAATGATGTATATCATATGGGGGTACCACAGACACTAACTACATTAAGAAAAACTTATTGGATACCCAAGGGAAGGATCACTGTTAAAACAGTCCTGAGTGAGTGTGTCACATGTAGGCGTATTCATGCTAGGCCCTATAGGAAACCAAATCCTCCTGCTTTGCCAGAGGAGAGAGTTACTCTCAACAGACCCTTTGAGACTGTAGGCATTGACTATACAGGAGCATTGACTGTAGGGGTGGGTGACACGGAACAAAAAATGTACATTGTACTGTTTACATGTGCAGCCTCACGAGCTGTTTATTTGGATGTTGTGGAGGACCTAACAGCAGAATCTTTTGTTGCTGTCTTTAAGAGATTCTGTGCACGACATTCAGTACCCAAGACAGTTTGGACTGACAATGCTACATATTTCAAAGCTGGTGAACAAGTCATCCACGACTTGTTAAGCAATGAAATCACACAATTATATATACAAAATCAAAACATAAAGTGGAAGTATATTCCAGTTGCCTCTCCTTGGTATGGTTCTATCTGGGAGAGGAATATACAAACAGTAAAGAATTGCTTGAAGAAAGCAATTGGCAAAAAACAGATACACTTATTTGGGTTACTCACTCTCCTGGCTGAGATTGAGAACATCATTAACAATAGGCCACTCACTTATGTGAGTGACAACATTAATGACCCAGAACCATTAACTCCAAATCATTTGATTCGGGGAGAACAAGTTAGTCTCCTGCCGGACTACAATATAGACTCTTCAGAAGACCCAAACTGGACTCAACGACATGATGAGCTCCAGACTAAGTTACAACATTTAACTAGAGTTAAAGCTCATTTCATTAAACAGTGGAAAAATGAGTACTTGATGGGTCTAAGGGAGAGACATAAACAAATGACTAAGAAGGATTGGTCTGACACAATTAAGGTAGGGGACCTTGTTCTCATACATGACAGTACTCCAAGACAAAACTGGCCTCTGGCTAGAGTTTCGGAACTCAGACCAGGGGCAGATGGGGTAACAAGAGTGGTCAAATTAAGGACTTCAACGGGTGACACAACAAGAGACATTTCTCTTTTGTACCCTTTAGAGTCTGGACCCAAAACAATGGACTTTGGAGAACCTTCTCCACTGACAGTAACAACTGGAGACACTGAACTTCCAGTAACTATTCCTTTGACAGTAGGAGTGGTAACGCATCCTACTACAACATTGACAGACACAAGACCTCAGCGACAAACAGCATTAAAAGCGCGACTATTTTTACAACAAAAAATAGATGCTGGGGAATTGTAATTTTATCTTCTAACTTTCATTTTTCTTTTCTTATGGTAAAGACCATAGACAGTTTCATCCTATGGATGTATATTTTATCTTCTAATTAAATGCTACACCTTCTCCATGAGAAGGTGAGGATAGGCACTGTTAATCAGATTAACAGGCATTTACAGTTAAATAGTTAGCTAGTCTACACTCAGACAAAAATTGGTGACATTGACACCAAAATTTTTATCTCCCGGGGCCCCCAGTATATGGAAAACTGATGAGTGGGTAGTTGGGAGGTAACGAAAATGGTTCACTGAGTAGGTAGGTAGTTAATCTAACAATCATTAAATTCCTTTTATGTCAATAACTGGGTGGATGAAACCAATTGGTTGCTCACCAGAGTTATTCTCCACACTAGTATTTATATACTGTGTGGGAGGAGCGTGCTCGGTAGTGGAGATACATTACCGCTCAACCAACCGAGGAATAAACCAAGACAACGCTGGTACGAGAAGCCCCGCGAAGAGGAGAACAAAGGGAGAACAAAAACGAAGAACGGGGCGAGAGGACGTACCAGCAAAGTGCGCTCTCGAAAACATAACCGGAGAAGGGAGACACTCCGATAACAAAAAGTAAGTGACTAATTGAGTTTTTACACCAGTAAGTTATAAGCATTAAATTAAGCTGGGTCAGACAAGTTAGGCCTACATTGTGGCCTAAGACCCAGCATCAACTCATAGCTTAACAAAGGTGAAGGTAGATTGCCCTAACCTAATTCTTGTGAGGAATCCTACTGTGGACCTCAATTTATCTGCCCGCTCTGGACCATTTCCGGAATCTCTAGGCTGACCCCTCTAGGCTAGACTTGATCTACTCTATAGTTAGACTGGAGATATAAGGGGTGGGTTAATTGTGGACCAATTCATACAGAGCATTTTTCGCAATTACCTAAAGATGGGCCCATTTAGCTAGACCTGCGGTGCTGGGGCGTTCGGCCCCAGTAATTGGGGATGCCTGCAGCCTCATCTGACTCCAGACATTTATACAAACAGGAAAAAGGAAATGGAAAAAGATATTCCTGTTTTAAATAATTATATTTCCTTATTCTAACATAGGCTTAAACGCCAACTCTAACATACATCTAACATCAACACCTCATTCTAATAATCATCAGTTTAAATAGTCTGCGGACGTTTCTAAAAAATTCTAAAAAGTCATTCGGTCAATAAAACTATAGAAAGTCAACCACGAAAATCTTAAGCTTCACATCCGAACCCATTGTGTGAAGATTTGTGAAGCTGCGTTTAAAATCTAATTCCCTCGTGAACTGAAAATAAATATTGAGTTTTCGCTGCCTTAATAATTTCTTTTCAAAATCTTCGGTATGAAATTATTCACCAAATTTTTCGATATGAAGTTATTTTCTGCGATTTTTTCCACAGATGGAATCAGTTCCATTATAGTAAAGAAAGATTGTGTAAAACTTTGCGTGATTTTGACATAATTCGGTTTTTCCAGGATCTGTTAGTTTAACATTTAACAATGAACAGAAATCCAACATTTGTAGACGCATGAAATTATAGTTTCCCTAATAAATTGTTGGTTAACAGAAAATGGTTAAGAGGAGTAACTTTTACGCGGTACTTTTCACTTTAATACGAAAGAAAACTTGTAAAGTATATGCTAATTGTCAGTGGTGGGCACCGTTAACCAAAAAGGTTAACTTCGTTAACCGCTAATCCGTTAACCAAAAAGTTAACTTCGTTAACCGTTAATCCGTTAATTCGTTTAAACATGTAACGGAAGTTACCGATAAACCGTTAACGTTAACTTTTATTATAAAAAAATTGAAAAACACAATATATATATAATTTAATTTTCCCTCTTCTTCTCGTTCTCCATTTTGTCCATGAGATGCATGTTGCCCTTCATGAAAATTAGCATATCAAAGTTTTCATCAGACAGGGATGATCTCTTGGCCCTCAGGATGTCCTTGCCCATAGAGAACAAACGCTCCACTGCAGCACTGGAGGGGATGGCTGTGTTGAACTTGATGAACAAGTCCACCAACACTTGCTCACCCAAGAAGGCAGCATCTGTCAGCAAGTCCTTGGAGTTGGTCTCCAGCCACGTCTTGACCAAGTTCTGGGCCTTGCCATTGAGTGACCTGTGGCTTCTGCTGCTCTCTTTTGTCTGGATGACAGCACTGAAGAAGTCATCCTCCTCCTCGTTGTTGCTGCCTCCACTGTTGCTGCCCACTTCGTTGGACTGCTGCTTCATGGCCTCCTCGACTGTACCCTCCATGCTTTTCCTCACCCTGGCGACCTTGGTGTTGTCATACTTGTCCAACTAGATGAGGCGAAACCTGGGATGGAAGGCAGCAGCCAGCTGGCATTCGTCATCCTCCAGGAGGGGCCCAAACCTTTTGTCGATGCCTACCAAAAGTGCGTCGACCAAGGCGCTGCAGTAGACGAGGCCCTTGGACTTCAAGTCCTTAAGCCTGAAGATTGTCGCAGCAACTGTTGGCAGCAGAGTCCCAAGGTAGGCTTGTTCCTCCCCCTGGATCTTGTCGAGTGCTTTGGCCACAGGTGACATGATCTGGAAATAAAACAATGGAGAATTAGTAAATTGTAGAAATTCAAATTTGTATTATTCTGCAATATTATTCTGTTGTATTTTACTCAATAATATAACGATAATTGAATGAGCAAAACTAAAACGTATCTACTGGCTGGTGTTAAGAAAAATATAACTTTATTGCAATAAATAAATATAGTTGGAATACTGTAATTGTATTCTTAAACGTTTACGTAAACAACGCTATTATTGTATCAAGGTCCTGCATTTAATTGTAACCAGAAAAAAAATAAATCGTGGAATTTCCACGAGTCTCGCTAGTTTATTATTAATTTATAAATATATTACCTTGACATACTCTTTCATTAAGTCGACATCCTGGTCTTTGAAGCTGTTGACCTTCAGCTGGGTCATGACTCTGTGGAGAGCAGGCCTCTTCGTCTCCAGGATTGTGTTCAGGACCACCACAGAGTCATAGGTGGAGTTCCACCTCGTCGTGTTGGGGACAACCAGCCTCCTCCCCACCTCAGCGTAGATGCTGTCTGCTGCCACAGTGCTGCGATCCTGCAGGTTCCAGAGGGCGCGTGCCTTGGCCATGGCAGCCCTGTAGGGCCCCTTGAACACTGAACACTATTAACAGTGGCGGATTAATTGCGCACCTGCTCAGCACTGAAAATAATAGAAACTTTTAAACGTTTATTTATGAATTTTTTGGGTTAACGGACTTGAGTTAACGGAAGTTAAATGTAACGGAAGTTAATTAGTCCGATAATGATTTTCAAAGTTAACTTAAAAGTTAAATCGTTAACGAAAAAGTTAACTTCGTTAATTAACGATTAACGGATTAACGGTTTGTGCCCAGCTTTGCTAATTGTAAATTATTTATGTATTATGATACCTATAATAAGTAAATAAGTTAAAAATAAATTGGTAACTAATTCTTAATTCATTTCATTTAATCAGCACTCTTTATTTCCAAATGAGCCCAGTAAAGCCTAAAGCTTAGGGTCCAAATTAAACAGGAAAAATAAATATCAATACTGTAGTGCAATTAGCAATTGTAGTTAAGTTATTGTAATATTTATAATTACTTTTCCCGATCAAGAATCATTCATTCATTTAAATTTATTTATACAAATATTTCAAAATTTGGTGGAAAAGTGAAGGTATTTCTTTACTATTACAGCAGTGTTCGGTAGAAAGTTTTAAAAGCTGGTTTTCAGTGTTTTTCAATGTGCTGAATTAAAAAATGATACTCATTTCCGTCGCAAATGATTTGTTAAAGAGTTATTGAAGCTTAAACTCTCTAACGGGAATAGGGTAAAAAAATGGCGCTTCCTCTGATTTTAATTTGAATCAGTTAGTGGACATGGCTTCCTGTGGTCTGTGCTCATTTGATTAATTATTTTCGCTGTGTCGTCGAATTTTATGGAAATTCAGAAAAAGCTACAGCTTTGGATAACGTTAGGGGTTAGGTTAGGTTAGGTTGTATTTTTGTTTTTCCTATGGTTTTTTATGTTTTGTATTAATCTGACTTTCAGAATCTTCGGAAACCACTCGGTTTTGTGATTCTCCCCACCCAAAAACTCCCGGTTCCCACTGGGGGTCCCCACGTAAAAAAGGGTAGAAAGTTTTAAAAGCTTTAAACTTCAATAACTCTTTAACAAATCATTTGCGACGGAAATGAGTATAATTTTTTAATTCAGCACATTGAAAAACACTGAAAACCAGCTTTTAAAACTTTCTACTGGAGACCGGTGTAATAGTAAATATTTACCCACTTTTCCAACAAATTTTGAAATATTTGTATAAATAAATTTAAATGAATGAATGATTCTTGATCGGGAAAAGTAATTATAAATATTACAATAACTTAACTACAATTGCTAATTGCACTACAGTATTGATATTTATTTTTCCTGTTTAATTTGGACCTTAAGCTTTAGGCTTTACTGGGCTCATTTGGAAATAAAGATTGCTGATTGAATGAAATTAATTCGGAATTAGTTACTCATTTATTTTTAACTTATTTACTTATTACAGGTATCATAATATGTAAATAATTTACAATTAGCATATACTTTACAAGTTTACTTTCGTCTTAAAGTGAAAAGTACCGCGTAAAAGTTACCCCTCTTAACCATTTTCTGTTAACCAACAGTTTATTAGGGAAACTATAACACTGCCCAACAAAAAAATATTTTGCTGGTGATTTAATTCTAAAACCTGTTTCTGGATAATATTGATGTGCTGATTTCAAAAATCACCTTAGATTTTGTCCATCACATCAGGTTTTCGTGCAATGTGCAATGCAATATGCCTATTTTGGGTGATCCATGAAGGGCACTTATCAAAATTGATGATTTTTGAGACCTGTTAACAGCTGTTTTGCTGATAAAATTTTATCTGTGGAATACGCAAATCTGTGCATTAAATCTAAAGGTCATGTACAACATATTAAAATCTTGGGTATCTGTGATTTCCCCAGGTGTGAGCGTGACGTCATGATCATGGACTCATTTTTTACTTATTTAAACACTTTTAATCACTTTATGTGTCAATATTACCATTGTATATTAAAGTTCACTCCCTGCACAATTGTTTACTTTTCCATGCTGATTCTGAGTATGTAAAAACTTATTTTTTGAAAAGAAAAAAAATTGGGCATAACCCTGCCAAAATGCGATATTTCCAAAATATCCATATTTGATTGCTCGAAAACCTGACGTGATAGGCAAAAACTAAGGTGATTTTTTAAATCAGCACACCAAAGTTACCTAAAAACAGGTGTTAGAATTAAATCAGCAAAATTGGTGTTGGGCAGTGTAATTTCATGCGTCTACAAATGTTGGATTTCTGTTCAATGTTAAATTTTAATCTAACAAATTCTGGAAGAACCGAATTATGTCAAAATCGCGCAAAGTTTTACACAATCTTTCTTTACTATAATGGAACTGATTCCATCTGTGGAAAAAATCGCCGAAAATAATTTCATATCGAAAAATTTGGTGAATAATTTCATACCGAAGATTTTGAAAAGAAATTATTAAGGCAGCGAAGGCTCAATATTTATTTTCAGTTCACGAGGAAATTAGATTTTAAACGCAGCTTCACAAATCTTCACACAATGGGTTCGGATGTGAAGTTTCAAATTTTCGTGGTTGACTTCTTTTCTAGTTTTATTGACTGAATGACTTTTTAGAATTTTTTAGAAACGTCCACAGACTATTTAAACTGATGATTATTAGAATGAGGTGTGGATGTTAGATGTATGTTAGAGTTGGCGTTTAGGCCTATGTTAGAATAAGGAAATATAATTATTTAAAACAGGAATATCTTTTTCCATTTCCTTTTTCCTGTTTGTATAATTGTCTAGAGTCAGATGAGGCTGCAGGCACCCCCAATTACTGGGGCCGAACGCCCCAGCACCGCAGGTCTAGCTAAATGGGCCCATCTTTAAGTAATAATAATAATAATAATAATGATGATGATGGTAATGATTTATCCTCCAAACTAAGAGTAAAAGTCGTGAAAAAGAGGACCTACAGTTTAATATAGAAAACTGATACGTGTGGGCAGTTGGGAGGTAACGAAAATGGTCTACTGAGTAGGTAGGTAGTTAATTTAACAATTATTAAACTCCTTTTATGTCAATGACTGGGTGGGTGAAACCAATTGGTTGCTCACTAGAGTTATTCTCCGCACTTGTATTTATATACTGTGTGATAGAGCGTGCTTGGTAGTATTGAAACACACTACCAATCAACCAACAAACAAAAAAGATGCTGGGGGGGGGGGGGCAGGAAGCCGAAAACAAAGAACATGGATGAAGAGCGGCATGGCGAGCCAAGAGGCTTGAAACGGAAGAGCGTAAGACCAGCAAGTGCGCTCACCTAAATTAAGCAACTAGAAAAAAGATTCCAAGAAGAAGATCAGGCCTGACTAAGAAGACCAGGACTTATCTAATAACACTCAGTCAGCGAACAATTGTATTTCTAAGTCTCTAAACCCAGTTTAGTGATAACGTTTAAACTAGGTCCAGTTAAATTAGGCCTACATTGTGGTCTAAGACCTAATATCAACTCATAGCTTAACAAAGGCTAAGGTAAATTACCCAAACCTAATTTGGTGAGGAAATCCTACTGTAGACCTTAATTTACTCTACCCGCTCTGGACCACTCCCGGAATCACTAGGCTGACCCCAAAAAGGCTAGGCTTAACTTACTCTACATTTAGACTGGAGATATTAGGGGTGGGTTAATTGGGGACCAATTCATACAGAGCATTTTTCACATTAACTTTGAAACCGAATCACGGGTCGATACATCATCTGGACGCGGAGGACGGTTAAGCATCCAAATACTTCAGAAATCTTTAGAAACCTAATTGCTCTTTGATTCTGTTTAAACCGCTCAATTCTATTCACTTCTAGGGAAGATGCATATAAAAATGTATGTATAAAAAAAAAATATATGATGATGATACAAAGAAATAACAGAAATATTAATTACTAACCAACCATTCGAAACTTGTGTAAGTAAACCAACCAACTTTTTTTTTTTGTAGAAGATACTGTAAGTTCAGTCTCGTCCGGAGTTTCAGAGAAGTTGGTGAAAGAGAAAGCCTTATGTTCAAACTTTGTTGGCTTATGCTTTGTGACGTTTTTTAAGCAGTTGTGCTTGTTGATTCTGTTGTAGATTATTAAGAAAGTTTCTGCAGTCAGGATTAATTTCAGGTACGTCAATAACTATATATTTGATGTAGGTAACTCATACTCTTTGTAGGCCTAATTACAGTAGTTTATCTTGGGTAAATATTCAAAGAAAAAATTTTCGATTCTTGTAGAAATTAAATTTGTGATATTTGTCCAATGACTCCAGATTTATTGCAAATAACCTGACTCTTCCTTGGAGAAGTTCTTAATAATGGTTGTTAGACAAATTAGTTTATACGAGTGTGATTTGTGTGGTTGACGTAATGTGATGAAAATGATCGAAAAAGTACAAAATTCGTTTAGATATCTTAGACCAGAAATGTCGGAAGATTTAAAAAGGTGGTTTGGTTAAAAAAATTAATAATATGGACAGTATTTATGTATTTAGAGTTTCTGAATCCCCACAAATCATAAATTTACGAAAGATTTTGGGTTTTCGAGAGGTGTTTAGCTTTGTCCAATTCGTCGTAGGGCCGAGCATTTCCCGCTCTTTTCTTAATTCCCGGAAATGGGATTAAAAAACTTGCAATCCTGGGATCCCGGATGCACAGCCCTAATTCGTAGCCTATAGGTCTTCCTGGCAAATACTGAATTATACGTACGTAAACTCAAATCTATTGAAAAACGTGAAATAAATTTGATTTTATTAATTATTGCAGTTTCGGCCCCAATCCGTTCTGGGCAATTTTGATGTATTGTTTAGCTGTATCTCTTCATTTCGGACAACTTTTTCTAATACCACTTCCGTCGCAAATGGATAATAATGGAGATAATAAATATAATAATTTTTGGTCCGCCATATTATCTCGGTCTAGCCATGGCTACAGTGTGCGTATTTGGGAAGATATTTGTTCATGAAACAGGCTAGCGAAAGTGAACTCCATACCTTCCTACTAGAAGCAGCAAAACTGTACCGGTGTACCCTCTACAATCAGGACGAGTTACCCCTGCCTTTCCACGTGTCTCTATCCCACACGAGGACGGCGAGTCTGAGGACGACGACATTGACGAGCCTGCGGCTGACCCTGCTCCTCAACCCGTCACTTCTCAGTAAGGTTAGGTTAAGTTAGGTTAGATTGAGTTGGGTTCGGTTGGGTTATGGAACTTATGTTTTTCCTGTTTTCTGGGTTATTATATAGAAAACGGCGCAACCCGAAGTATGATGTAAAAAACATTTTATTAGGTCAATTTCGATGTGCTGAAGCCAAATCTGTTAACCATTTGGTGTGCAAATTACATTTTTACAGATTATAAATAAAATTACAAATTTTTGAAGTTCATTCATTTGCCCATCATTTATGTTTTGGTTCCAATAATTTTTGTTAGTATGCTATTATTAATCGGGATTTCAACTTGGTTTTAAACAAATTTACATTCACAATATTTTCTTATATCGGCATTTAAATCATTCCATAGTTTCACTCCAAATCTGTTAACTCCAAATCTGTTAACCATTTGGTGTGCAAATTACATTTTTACAGATTATAAATAAAATTACAAATTTTTGAAGTTCATTCATTTGCCCATCATTTATGTTTTGGTTCCAATAATTTTGCTCCGCGAGTCAAAGTAGTTCTTAACAGAAGCAATTTTATAACCCTTTTAAAATGCGCCCTTTTAATGTTTGTATAGCAATGGAGTGTGAAGGGTGTTCTGTTAGATACATTGAAGCTATTGTAAAGTGTTACGAAAATGATGAAGCAATTCTATTTTTCCAAAAACATGGTGTTTTGCTTTCTGAGTTGTCGTGCCCAACGTGTGGTTATTTTACTCTTAGGTTAGGTTAGGTTAGTTTTCATGTGCTTGTTAGCCATTTTTTAGGCAAATGCTTCAAAATAAGAGTAAAATATAAATAACATTTACTCTAATTTGAAGCATTTGCACACCAAATGGTTAACAGATTTGGCTTCAGCACATCGAAATTGACCTAATAAAATGTTTTTTACATCATACCT
The DNA here is from genome assembly GCA_023014485.1 of Bathynomus jamesi. NCBI lineage: Eukaryota > Metazoa > Arthropoda > Malacostraca > Isopoda > Cirolanidae > Bathynomus > Bathynomus jamesi. The sequence continues at coordinate 71,037 of JAJOZX010005243.1, read as the reverse complement.
CGGGTTGCGCCGTTTTCTATATAATTACCGTTTTTTGATGCGATTCATTGGAATTTGACATCCGTTTCCGTCGCAAATCACTCTTTTTTTGGCTTTTGATGTTGGCGGGGGTATCTCAAAAACGAGTGATTTGCGACGGAAATGGATGTCAAATTCCAATGAATCGCATCAAAAAACAGGAAAAACAAAAGTTTCATGTTCAAAACGAATTGGGGGCGAAACTGCAAATTTACCTTGATTTTATAATTAATTATAATAAGATTCTTCATACGTGTTTAACGAAATGTTATTAAATATAATATGATCGCAAATGACATGAGATCCATAAATATTAATAATAATTTGTGAAATTGTCGAAATTATTTTGTGGCGCCATTATAATGACGTCAGAGGAATAATTTTTTTCGCTGAAAACTTTTACGGATTGAATGCCCGGTTAGGTCAACTATACGCCCTTCACGATTGGTTAGGTTAAGTCGTGATATTTTCGTTAAAACTAACGAAAATATCACGACTTAACCTAATCAATCGTGAAGGGCGTACAGTTGACCTAACCGGGCATTCAATAATTTTCCCGTAGGTTTCGATTAATTTTAAGCAGCTTTTACCTAACAATTATATCCTGTTATATGCGCCATAGCATGTTGGCGCAATAGCAGATTTGGTCGGAAGATAGCAGTCCGCCAAACCGTAACTGTTTTCAGCGAAAACAAAATTTCTTACGTCGTCGTGATGGCGCCACAAAATAATTTCGGAAAATTTCACAAACTTTGATTAATATTTACAGATCTTATTTGTCACTTGCGCGCATATTGTATTTATTAACATTTTGTTGAAAACATATGAAGAATCTTGTAATTAATAAAATCAAATTTATTTAATCTTGGCATACCTTTGAGTGTACCTACGTACATTGAACATTTGCCGATCTTCCTATCTATTCTGGTTTGTACAGAGATGCGTCTTAGTTTCTTTAAAATGTATGGTTGGTTGACTCCACATTAGGGTGGCCCACTTTTCAAATTTTTTTTAAAAGTATAGGTTATCGTAGTTTTTCCCATTATTTGGCACTATACTAGCACATTGGTACCATTTTTACAAAAATTGATCAATATTTAGGGGTCTCTCATCGACCTTGAAATTACGATTTTTTTTTTTAAATGCCTACTTTTTAACTTTTTACTGAATCAAGATAAATCATTAGGTAGGGATGTTTTCTGAATCCTCTTGATGAGAGAAGTCGTTTGGTGTGCCTTCCAATGTCATACGACTAACGGTTTAAAAGTTGTGCCTGTATACAGGTAATACCAATGTGCTAGTATAGTGCCAAATAATGGGAAAAACCACGGTCACCTATACTTTTCAAAAAAAATTGAAAAGTGGGCCACCCTACTCCACATGCTGCACTGAAATCTGAAAAGGAACTCCAGTATGCATTTGAAACGTTTGTCGTCTATTTTTAATTTTTACTTTCATAGTGTTTTCTATTTATGATAGATTGTTGAAACGGCAAAAAGTTTGGTTAATTTCTAGTTTCGAGGAGTCCTCTTAATACGGAATATATATATATATATATATATATATATATATATATATATATATATATATATATATATTTATTTATTAGGGGCCGACCGATAGTATTCCCAAAGTATCGGTACGATACCGATAGTTAGAGCAAAGTATCGGCCGATACCGATATCTGTCCAAAATATCAAAATAGGACTCAAAGAATGGAATTCACACACTAACATCATGTAATGGAAACAATATCTAATTCAAAAATTGTAACTCAGTATAACAATTCACTCAATAATCAAAATTGAGGAACTTCAGATTTTTGGAGAGGATGATTTGTTCCTCAGCGTTGATTGGAGTGATGATGGCTCGTTTCGCATTGATAACATCTCCAACCGTTGAGAAAAGCCGTTCAGAGTCAACTGATCCAGAGGGGCAGCTCATGCATTTCTCAGCAACTTTGGCAATCTCCGGACGAATTGGACGAACGTGATCGTCGAAATCACAACCTTCTGAATCGGAAAGGTTTTCCCAAAGAGCGATTTTCTTGGACGGAGAAACCGGACCACTTCGGCGAATTTTCACGGCAATTGGACCTCCAATACGCTTTCGTTGCGCCCCCTCCATGTGACTGCGTATCTCTTGTCTCAAGAATTCCTTGGCCTTTTCTTGCATGTCGTCGTCTATCAGCCCAGCTCCTTTGAATCGGGGATCAAATGCTGTGGCTAGCAGCAGTTTCTCATTTGAATTATGCTCTCGAAATCTCTGTTCGAGAGAATCGCCCAGCTGGCTCTTCAGAATCTTGACACCAGCATCATTCACTGAGCACGCTGCACAAATTCCTTTTGACAGAGATTTGACTGTAGGTAAAACTTCTGATAAAAGCGAGTTTTCCTCATTGATTTTGAGCGTTGCAGTTTTGAAGACGGCAAGCACGTCAATAAGCTTGACCATAAGTTTCCATTGTGTTGAAGTCAACGTATTTTCCAGGGGCCATTCGACGTCATATTCAATGATAGCTTGCTTTTGGGAAAGGAGTCGCTGCAACATTCCATCTGGTTGGCACATCTTGAATCAGCTTCAGTTGAGGCAAGTTAAGTCTTCTTTGAATTTGATGTAGGTGCTGCGTCGCTTGCAGAGAGTGGCGAAAATGACCGACGATTTTCCGAGCCGTTGTCAAAAGATTAGCCACACTTGGGAGGTTCAAGCGGCCATCCTTTATCACCATTTCGAGTGTATGAGCCAAACAACCGAAACTATCCATTCCTGTTTGTCTGAAAGCGGCTCGCATGTTAGCTGCATTATCTCTCATGATCATAAAAGTGTCTTCTTCGGACAATCCCCAACTTTGAATAATTTCTTGAACTTTGGCAGAAATTTTTTCTGCTGTATGATCTTCGTTGAAGACAGAAACATTCAACATGATGTTTTTGCGCACGAAGTTTGGGCCGACGAAGTGACAGGTCAAGCTTATATAGGAGTTTTTTATTTTTAGAAACAAAAACTATCGGTATCGGTAGCTACTAACCATCGATACCGATACAACCACCGGTCGATGCCTAATAAATATTATATCATTGGATAGGCAATAGTTTATTTCTGAACAGTGTCGGGTGGAGATTTCATAATTTTGTGTATTTTTTATAGATAAAAATGTATTTTATATAATTTTGACACCCATCGTCTGTGTCAAGAACAAATCTAAGTTTTTAGGTTTGTTCCCAACTTATCAGTAATGTAACATTTCATTCTGAAATTACACATTTTTGACATTGTAAGGGAAAGGTGTGTATCTTTGTTTTAAAAAGTATAAAATAGGAGTTTGAGATCGAATAATGCCCGAGTTAGGTTACGTTAGGTTCTTTTTCCACTTCACAACGTTCATACATAAATAAAATAACTATTTCCAATCGAATGGCGTAACTTTTATGGATGTGCAATAAAAATTTGAAAAACTCCTATGAACTAAGAATTTACCAAAGTTTAATAGTTAACTGTGTAGTTTTGCAGCCACAATATTTTGGCAGTCGGCAATGACCAGGACCCGAGATTGGCCAAAAGTTAGTGACGTGGAAATTGCTAATCACTCTTGTACTTCCACCCAGCCAAATATACACCTAACCTAGAGATAAGATTCACCCTGATTTGTAACACGTATGGAATGGGCGTGTCTTCCAAATTTGTATAAACCCTGGTCACCCCAAAACTACATATTAGCGATTCTGTTAATACTTTTAAATTTGTGATTTCCTCTAATGATCGAGTTGCTATAGCATAACTAGGTTATAATTACACTGGTCAACAAAGATTTTTCATCAGAGTAAAATTTGTGGTGGCTGGATAGCATTTTCCACGCTGATTCCAAAACTGCATTCAGATCTTTTCTAGCACGTATAGTTTTCAAGATGAAGGCATATATATAACTACACAGATTTAACCATTTTAAATAGGCAAAATACTAATATTTCAACATTTGATTGTGTTTATTTTATTGTGTTTTTTTAGTTTATTCATCTTATTTATTTCAATTATCTTAATTATACATCTTATGTATTTCAGGTGTGAGCTTTTACGTCTAGCAGCATTGTGATTTAGGCAACAACGCCGTGCTTTGTGTGTCAAAAGATCAGTCCAGTCCAAGAACTTGTTGTGTCAAGTTGTACATTTTTTTTGAATTTATAGTTTGCTCAGGTCAGTCAACATGCCTCGACAATGTAAGAATGACCCCTGAAAGCAGTTCTTTTGCATAATGGTAATATAATGCCATCCATCCCCATTGCCCATTCCGTCCATCTAAAAGAGACATATGACAATATGGATATACTACTGAAGGCAATCAAATACGACAGTCATCAATGGAATGTTTGTGGAGATCTAAAAGTTATAGGAATGCTTATGGGTATGCAGTCAGGATTCACAAAATTTTGTTGTTTCCTTTGCCTGTGGGACAGTCGCGCCACTATAGAACATTACACCAAAAGTGACTGGCCACTTAGGTATACATATGTCCCAGGGATAAGCAATGTCCAGTCTGTCCCTTTAGTGGATCCCCAAAAGATCTATCTGCCACCTCTTCACATAAACTTGGTTTAATGAAGAATTTTGTTAAAGCAATGGGTAAAGTCAATTCTGAAGGGTTCCAATACCTTTCAAGGAAATTTCCGAAGGTTACTGCAGCAAAATTGAAGGAAGGAATTTTTGTTGGGCCACAAATAAGGGAGGTTTTGAATGACACTGAATTTGAAAAAGTCCTAAGTCCGCTGGAATTGAAGGCTTGGCTGGCGTTCAAATGGATATGTGAAAACTTTCTTGGAAGCAACAAGTCACCTGCGTATAAGGATGGAGTCAAGAACCTCCTTGATGCCTTCAAAGAAATGGAGTGTCGAATGTCGTTAAAATTCACTTCCTGCATTCCCACTTAGATTTCTTTCCTGAAAACCTTGGTGCAGTGAGTGACGAGCAAGGAGAGCGCTTCCATCAAGATATTCAGATGATGGAGAAGCGCTACCAAGGATATTGGAATGAAAGCATGATGGCGGACCATTGTTGGATGCTGTATCGTGACAATCCAGGCCAAATTTACAAAAGGAAATCACACTCACAGCGCTTTTAATAAAATAATGTATATATTCTTTATTTATAAGTACATTGAATAAAGTATATGATGTATTTGTTGTTTAGCATTCCTAAGTGTGATCTATACATCCATAAATATGCATTAAGAAAAGTGTGATCATGTTTGTGATGAGAAAAAAAAGTTTCATTTTGTTGGCCAGTGTTATTAATAGGTAGTTACGCAAATGCAAACCGAATATGACGTGTACGCATTTGTAAGGTCATGTGTACACATTTTCCACAAACAACTTCGCGGACGGAATATTTCGTGTTTGAACATAATGACAGCATCGCGAATGACGTTTAATGAGCTAATTTACAATTTGTTGAACAATCGAACATCCTGTACAACCTTGATTTATGATGGTAAAACCAAGACGGACACACACACACACACACACACACACACACACGTGCGCGCGCAGCTATGGGTACCACATTCCATTTTCATTTGTAGATTTACACTTGATTTAATATAAATAAGCGATTTAACCTAACCTACCCTAACCTAATCAGACAGTGCGAATGTTAATATATAATTAAGTGTATATTATTTTAAAATTGTTTAGGACTGCATCCATACTGGGATCAAACCTAAAATTAACATTCTTAAGGATAAAATATTTTTAAATAAAAAACTAAACTTCTTTATAATAAGTATGTGTAAAAAAATCTAATAATAATAAAAGGACGTCTGTCTGTCTGTGTTCTAACCATAACTCCAAAATGGAAGCAGTTACAAACGTGAAACTTCACACACACACACATTGATTAGGTCCCCAGGTTGTGCACCTGGGTGTTAATAAATTAAATAATTAAAATTATTATGGTATTTTTTTACAAGAGTACATTACAGGCTTTTGAGGAATTTTACTTTACAATCAATAATTTAGACAATTCTAAGACATTTTTCTTCTATAACATTTCTCTCGCAAATTATGTATAAGCGAGATATTACGTGTTTACTTTGTTTTAGCCGCCTGTTGGTGCAATCGTGTGGTTGTAAGTATAAGCGAGTGGAGTATGAGCGAGTATAAGGAGTGGGTTAAGCGACTACGACAGCAGGCTAAATATTTCCGCCAATATTTTTCTCGCGACCTCCTCCTTACATCAAGCACACGACTCCGCTCTTCATTTTTTTCTAGTTCAGGCCGCCGCCCTCTACCCCCACCACAGTCAGAGCGTCCAATTCCACCCAACAACGAAGACGACGATGACCCTCAAGACCTTGACGACCCTAAACCTGGCCCTTCATCGGCTTTACAAGAATTTTCCGATTCTGATTAAGGTAAGATTTTGGTAATATTCCTGATAGGTTAGGTTAGGTTAGGTTATATATATATATATATATATATATATATATATATATATATATATATATTAAAACTGTTTTTCCGATTGTATTTTGTTTGAATGAAATTAACCTTCGTTTTTATCGCAAATCACTACCTTCTGAGGTTATAGTTAGGGAGGGAGGACTATCTCAGAAACTATTGATTTCCGATAGAAACGAAGGTTATATTCGTTCAAACCGCATCAAAAACCATTGAAAAAACATAGTTCTGATTTACAAAGCCTGTAATGTACACTTGTAAAATTTTACCAAAATTACTGGGCCCGAAGGCCTCAGCACCGCGATTAAACGACAGAAAAGAACGCAGCCGTGAAAATTTTGAGCTTCACATTGTGTCAAGATTTCTGAATCTTAAGATTTTCATGACTAATTATTTAGTCAATAAAACTATAGAAAAGAACACGGTCATGAAAATCTTGAGCTTTACATATAATTAAAATTACTGGATAGATATAATATATATATATTATATATATTATATATATATATATATATATATATATATATAATTTTTTTTATTAGGTCCCGAGGTTGTGCATCGGTGTTAATAGATTAAATAATTAATTTTAAAAAATTATGACAAGATCATTACGTATATATATACGTATAAGGTAAGATTTTGGTAATATTCCTGATAGGTTAGGTTAGGTTATATATATATATATATATATATATATATATATATATATATATATATATATATATTAAAACTGTTTTTCCGATTGTATTTTGTTTGAATGAAATTAACCTTCGAAGCTTACAAATGAAAAGGACCAACACAATAGCGAACATTTGTTTATTTTTTATACTTCAGACGTTTCGACAAATCTTTTGTCATCATCTGTGAATTATAAATCTTAAAACCTTAAAATAAGAATAAATAATTAAAATTACATCAATACAAAGAAAATTAAAATCATTAAAATTACATCACTACAAAAGAAAATTAAAATTATTAAAATTAAATTAAAATTACCTCAACTGGTAAAAATATATAATGTTTACGTCAACCTCCATATTCGGCAGAAACTAAGAGAAAACTGTATGGTCAGTTAATTAGAAGGTATGATATATCTATGAAAGTAAGTTGGTTGGTTAGTTAGAAGAGCTGTAATTTGTAAGATGAACTATTGTTGTTAATGGAGGTTTTTTTCTATAGATGTACAGAGATTCTAAAATTCAGAGTTCTGTAAGGTTATTGGATCTTGTTAGAATTTCGAACCGAGTTTTGTGAAGGGGATGGTGGTTTTCATTACTATCTAATATACTATTTCAGAAATGAAGCCTTATATATATACTAGTACAGTTCCCGCCGCTTCGCTGACGGTTAGACAGGCTAAACTACAAAAAAAGAACCCAGCCGTGAAAATTTTGAGCTTCACATTGTGTCAACATTTCTGAATCTGGTATCTCCCAAAACCTCCTCACCCCCATTCATACAACTTGGGGCTAACCCCCTCCCCATTACCCCCACCCCTCCCCATTACCACACCCATCCCCATTACCCCCACCCCACCCTTCCCCATTGCTAAACTACAGACAATAACACAGTCATGAAAACTTGAGCTTCACATTTCCACCCGTAATACAATTTCTGAATTTTTTTACAATTTCTGAATTTTTTTCTCAATTTCTTCTCACAATTTCTGAAAGTGTGACGGACGGACAGACGGACAACTCTCTTATTATAGTATAGATATATATATATATATATATATATATATGTAACAGTTTTTTTGCGCACACCTACAGGTCGCTACAATTGGTGTAGAACAATGCGGTTTTCACCATTCGATGCGTCTTTTTGTTGTGCAGTGTCCACGCTAAAAAAAAAAAAATCCCTAACATAAATCCTGCCCTCCCTTTTAGGGGTACAGTTGTTCCCATTTCTTCATTTTTAATCATAAATTTGGCACAAAATGGGGGAGGGGTGGGGTAATGGAGGAGGGGGTGGAGTTAATGGGGAAACTCAGAAAAATAGATTATATATATGTAACAAAAAAAAAATAAATCCTTTGCAAGGTGCCAGCCCCCTTAAAAAAAAATTAAAGTAAATCCTTTGCAAGGTGCCAGCCCCCTTCCCCCCTTGGGGGTAATGGGGGAAGGGTGGGGGTAAATGGGGGAGAGGGGTGGGGTAATGGGGGAGGGGGTGGGGTTAATGGGGAAACTCAGAAAAAAAAATTGGTGGGGTAAATGGGGGAGAGGGGAGGGGGTATTGGGGGAGAGGGGTGGGGTAATGGGGGAGGGGGTGGGGTTAATGGGGAAACTCAGAAAAAAAAATTATAACCAACATCGATTCCGGTCAGGAAGATCATGCTAATCACAACTAATGGAACACTATAACAATATTATTGATGCACTCGAAACAATGAAAACTATGATTTGGCAGGCCGCAGGGCCCCCAATTACTGTCGGTTCAGTTATTTGGTCAATAAAACTATAGAAATGAACGCAGTCATGAAAATCTTAGGCTTCAAATCCGAGCTCATTGTATTAAGATTTGTGAAGCTTTAGATTTTCATGGCTGCGTTCTTTTCTGTAGTTTTATTGAATGAATAATTGGTTTGCCAGTAACTGGAAGGCCGCAGGCACCCCAATTACTGAGGCCCAAGGTGAGAGGAATAGGAATGATATCCAGATAAAGGGCTACTGATGTTCAAAATAAAATACGCCGTAGGCCCACAATTCAGCCGAAGCACCGCAGATCTAGCAAAATCGGCACGTAGCGCCGACCTTTTGCTAGTGGTTTCTAATTGCGGATTGTGGTGGAATACTGAGGGAACGGTTGATACGGACTGATAAGCCCAAATGTTGAGAAAGGCGTACCTCCTGTTGGAGTTGAGAACTGCCAATATACGCACCCTTACGGCTGTCACACGTGTTTTTATAAACAACATTAGGGCATACAGTTTTGGGGAATTTGTCTTTGAACTTTAAAAAATTTGATAATTTAAGTGGACTGACGAGGACGAATCTAAAATTTATTTGGGGATACCTAGACTAAAGCAGTTTGGACACTTCACTTCGAATACTTAATGATAAATAACCATAAAAAGGTAATTTAATATATCTGGTTTCTTTTTGTACTGTGGTTATGGGGGAGTTTAGTATTAAAAGGGTTATTTAGAAATTTCTTTAATTGGTTGTCAAAAAGATTAGAAGGGTAGTAATTATTAATAAAGTACCGTCTTAAAAATTTAAATTCTTCGTTTAATGAAAAGTAATTTGAACAAATTTCGGTAACTTCTTGTTAATAATGTTAGTATAGCGCTAATCTTATATTTATAAAACATACAACTTAAATAATTGGTTCCCAAACCAGTAAAAGTTTATTTTCTAAATAGTGAGGTCTGGAACTCATTAGCCCGGTTAACTAGAACATCGTTCCCTATAAACGAAGTGAAGGCACTGAGGTCGTGGGTTTGAAAATCGATGGTACTAGTAATAATAATAATAATCCATAAGTTAGCGCAATGGATCACATTCGTTGCTTTGATCTCTGTGCCAATTTCTGGCCCAGGATACCACTTCTTGTTTTAATGGCTATTGGATAAAGAGGACTTGATTACCTCAAAAATGGACAGTCAATTTGAAAAATTAAGCATTTTTGTATATGATTATCATTATTTAGACATTTTTCATCGAAATAAATAAATATTTTATCATAAACGAAAACAAAACGTCTTTTGCGGATCATTCACAATCCATAGCCACTTAACCTGACATACAAGTACAATCTTGTACAAAAATAAGGCCAGCATAGCCACCTCACCAAATATTTCTTTAATTACAAAAATTTTCTTTGTCAAAATATTTGTTTTAAATCGCTTTTAAGATGCAGTTGATATTTGCGTTCTTTTTACGAGTCACAAACTAATGAAGAATTTTTTTTGTCTGTTCAAGGGCAATTTTCGCTTTAAGAAAGTTGATAAGAATAACTAAAGTTACCTTAAAATCACCTTTCCCTCCACTGTCCAAATACTATTTAGTGTCCCTTGAAAGAGTTTCCTGTCGATTTTTCCTTATCGTGCATTATCTGTTGGTATAACTATCTTAAATCGATTCAGTTTCTTCCTGAATTTCCGATTTGAATTTGAACTTAACAAATTCAGTCTTAAACTACAAATTATCTTTCCACTTTTTCATCCAATAATTGATATATATATATATATATATATGAATAGAAACGACGTAAATAAGGAGCGTCTCTGCACACGGGGAAGAGAAATAACGAATAAATGAAAAATGAGGCGAACCGCCCGGGAATCGAACCCAGGGCCTTCCAATTGCCGGTTGGATGCGCTACCATTACACTACGGACCTCGATCAATCATAAATCGAAATTCTCCTACATAGGGCAGAAACCAATGCCCTGAGAGGGCACCCTCGCAAATCGTGAATATGTGCATTTAACTGCAATGACCACGCAGTATATAAATGAATAGAAACGACGTAAATAAGGAGTGTCTCTGAACACGGGGAAGAGAAATAACGAATAAATGAAAAATGAGGCGAACCGCCCGGGAATCGAACCCAGGGCCTTCCAATTGCCGGTTGGATGCGCTACCATTACACTACGGACCTCGATCAATTATAAATCGAAATTCTCCCCGTGTGAAGAGACGCTCCTTATTTACGTCGTTTCTATTCATTTATATACTGCGTGGTCATTGCAGTTAAATGCACATATTCACGATTTGCGAGGGTGCCCTCTCAGGGCATTGGTTTCTGCCCTATGTAGGAGAATTTCGATTTATGATTGATCGAGGTCCGTAGTGTAATGGTAGCGCATCCAACCGGCAATTGGAAGGCCCTGGGTTCGATTCCCGGGCGGTTCGCCTCATTTTTCATTTATTCGTTATTTCTCTTCCCCGTGTGCAGAGACGCTCCTTATTTACGTCGTTTCTATTCATTTATATACTGCTTGGTCATTGCAGTTAAATGCATATATATATATATATATATATATATATATATATATATATGATGCAAACCCACAAAGAAAAAAAATTATTCAAAGGCCTTTCGTATATTCAGAAGTACACCTCGTCAGGGAATGATTCCCTGACGAGGTGTATTTCTGAATGCACGAAAGGACTTGGAATATTTTTTCTTTTTCCTTGTGGGTTTGCATCATTTATTCATTTCGTGTGTTTAATTGTGAAACTCATATATACATATATACACAGGGTGTCCCAGAAGTCTGGACTCGGGGAAAATACATTATATTTTTAAAGTGAAACACGCATTTCTAATGTCAGTTTTACATATTTCAGGAATATATGCGCCTCGGTGGTATAGTGGTTAGCGTTGCTGACTACTGCGAAACCATCGGCCCCGGGATCGAGACCCGATGACGGCAAACGGCGCGCAGCAAAACTCAATTGTTCATTCTTCCACCAAATAAAAATTTGGTTGGTAGATATATGTATAGCCTAGTGCAGTGGTTCCCAACCTTTTCACCACAAAGGACCCCTTTTATTTTTATTTTTTTCCCACGGACCCCATGTTTTTGAAAGATTCCGTCTACCAAACAAACTGTTTTTATTAACTAATAATTAACTCGTTTTCTAATTTTTCACTATCAAATAAAGGACATATAAGAGAGTATGCAATTAAAATACAGCATATTAAAAAAGTATTAATAATTCCAGCCAAGAGCAAGGAAACTTGAAATTTTAGTCTGAGCGCCCTTATCGTGGGTAAATGTACGATTTCCATTGGAGCCTCTCGAAATATTGAAAGCTCACGGACCCCCAGGGGTCCGGGGACCCCAGGTTGGGAACCACTGGCCTTGTGATTAAGACGCTGGGCTGCTGGTGGGGCGTGGTTCGGATTCCACGTTAAACTGTAGGTCGAAGTTGAAGTGACAAGCTTGACCTTCCTCAGATTGAACAATTCGAGTGGAAGCAAAACCAAGGTTGACGAAGGTTGTATGTACGAGTATATATATATATATATATGTGAAAAGGCTTATTGCAAACCATGGTCCATATGACAAATATTAATAATATGAACTGACAATAGAATAAATTATAATTCAAATACCAAGGACAGAAATAATTAATTGGAAATAGTACCGCAGTGTCGAAGCTAAGTGGAGCTACAGACAGATGTTTTCATACTATGAATTCCATAGCTAAGACATCTGGCAGGACTGATGAACAGCTCGGATAATTAGGTTGGTTGATTCTAATTCTTTGCATTAGACTGTATTGAACACATCTTGTTACTGCCCGGAAGCTCGGGACATTGTTGGGAGCAAACATTTGCGAAGCTGAGCATTTCTGGAGTAATTTATGTAGGAGTCTAAAAGATCTGTTGTAGACCAAATTTAGGGTTTTGCCAGAACCTTTTTTATAATTCACCCAGAGTTGCTGTCCGTATAACATATATTTCTGCAGAAAGTACGAAAAAGCGTCTTTAGCTTCACTTCACAGAACCGGAAGTTCCTCATACCTTCAGCCTTTCAAATGTTCCGCGCGATGATTACTCATTTCACGAAGGTCAATATATATATATGTGTGTGTGTGTGTGTGTGTATAAAGTTCCGTTCGTCACTCTTCATACGAAGGTGAAACTGATGGCCCCCCATCTCTAGGCCTGGCCTGGTGGAGGAGAGAGTTGCTCTCTTGCTGCCTCCATCGCACATAGCCAGTCTCACTTGACTCATCTGGTACCGCCCTGAGCCAGGCGTATAGTTTTCTTTTGAAGACTTCAACTTTGACACCAGTGAAAACGGTTTCTGATGTTTTTGGGTATCTGGTGAAATAGTCTCGTCTCTCCGATAACCAAACTATTTTCCTTCAGAACTGAGGATGTCCCCCGTCTTGTCTTTTGTTTGGGAATACTACACATTTTATCTTTCTTATTTTTTAGTGTTTGTATGGTTAGGGATTCAATTTGAGGTTGGGTACCAGTTTTTGTTATTGTTCATGTTCTGGTGTTTTTGTCTTCGTTTCCAACGAGTACAGATTTAATGTATGAAGTCTTTCCCACTAGTTTCGGATTTTGTAGCAGTTAATGTTGTCCATGAAATTTCTTTGAATTTCTTCTAATCGGGACGTCAAGACTGAGCAGTATTGAAGTTTTGGCCCGATCAGTGTTTCTGGCAGGTATCATTACTTGACCCTCCTTTTAAAGGTTCTCAGTAGTTGTGCCAGAACTCGTTTAAGTTTGTTTATAATCTTATTTTGCCTTTCAAATTTCGCTTCATCGGTCATTATAACTCCTAAATATTTTGCCTTCGTGTTTCTCTGAATTTCCTGTCTATCTGGAATATAATATTATCACAACCATGCTACCTGTTATTTCTATGGTTGAACGGTGTTCATGTTTGTGCCATTAGCAGTTCGCCCTGAGAAGCGAATGTCCCTCAATTTCATTCCCTGAAAGTACAAACAAGACAATCGACGATGGAGATCATTTTACATCACGATATTTCCCATATTGAATTTATTATAATTAATTATCTTTCAACTAACCCTCATCCCTAAATTTTTAGATTATGCATAAACATTGAATGTGTTAGGATTTGAACTCTTGTTTGTACTTCTTTACTCGTTTACTTAATACAATCCCCAAAAGCACATAGTTTACAAGTATATATATTTATTTACCATTGCACTCTTTTGTACCAGGCCCTAAACTCTTTACTACCGCGTCTCTCTAACTCATTTCCTTTTATTTCTCCTCATAATGACTTAAATATCCAAATTAAGGAACTACATAAACGTATTAATTATAAGTTTACGTGTATTGCATAATTTGATACTATGACGTCATAAAGTAAATTAATTCCCTTCACATTTTCCATACCTTGAATACCAAATCGCATCTGTAGTATGTGGGTATCTTTAGTATTCAATGTATGGTAAATTCTTTAACATAATAAAAAATTTACTTTATAAGTCATTATTTATATATTGTCCTGTCTAGTGATACGCAATATAAATATTATTTGACCTTTATTCATTCATATATTAATGTTTTTGCTTGGGAATAATGTTAAATTAGTATCATCTTGTAATTATTAATTACTGTCTTTAACCACAGCGTTAATTATTCACTGACTAATTTTCAATTATTCTTGACTTAATTTCTCTGGAACCATATAAATTCATTCATTTCATTCATTTATTCTTCACCAACTTATGCCCTATCAACCTGTCAGTGCGTGTTTACACGTAAATGCTCTTACATGTAATTACGTCCATGTGTATGCAGTCACTTATTTAATAATTTTACTTTTCTTTTAATTATTTAACTTCTCGCAAGATACTCGTTGGTGCTGACACGAGTGTTCGAATTCCGATGACGTCGCCAAAAACGCACTTCTGAGTCCGAAACCTTCTCTCTCTCGCTTGCTCGTAATTTAAAACATAATGATGTGTGTTATGTTATATGCCTGTGCCCATGTTCTTTGTGTTATACTCCTAATCCAGCTTTCTCAATACGTCCCTGACTACCGAATTAAATCCTAGAAGAATGGTCACCTAATTGGCTATAAATATAAACACTATAAAATTATAATTAACTGTGATTAACCGTAATTAACTAATTGACTATAATAACGAAATATAAATTGGTTGATGATTGTAATTGTAGTTATTACGTATCAGAATTGCAATGTACTTAACGATGTGCGCAGAATGTACTAGATGTACATTGTACAATTCCGACATTGTCACCATTTAAGAATGTATACTCGACAAAATCGTTTGGTACTTGTGGGTTATCTGTCGCCACTTTTTAATATACCTATTGGTTATCTGTTTCCACTTTTTACTTGTGGGTCATTTATTTTTTAGTTAGGTTAGGTTAGTGTGTGGTTAGGTTAGGTTAGAGCAAACCAAGATCATTGTTGTGGTAAAATGCGTCCGGCATTGTTTTTACGCCTCGTGAACAGGCTCTCATCGATCTCAACCACTATTCCTTCGCCGCCGATCTTGGTTTGCTCTAGGTTGGCTAACCTAACCTAACCTAACCTAACCTAACCTAACCACACACTAACCTAACCACACACTAACCTAACCTAATCTAACTAAAAAATAAATGACCCACAAGTAAAAAGTGGAAACAGATAACCAATAGGTATATTAAAAAGTGGCGACAGATAACCCACAAGTACCAATCGTTTTTTATATATTTGTTTTATTTTGGAATCTTTCAAAATTCTGATATATGCTTAAATTATGCTTAACGTCAAAAATTGTTTAGATCTCTCCACAACTGCACTCCCCCAAAATTTAGACTTATTTATTTCATTACTGTAAATTAAATCATTCCCGCCTAACCATTGTCAAAAGAGGTCGAACGTCTTTCCCATAAAATTCCTGCTTGAGCCATTGTTGCAAGGAGTCGAACCTCTACCCCTGTAAACTCCTGCCTTTTGCCTTGATTTGATAAAGCCCACATAAAATTCCTGACCATCAGCGGTTATCGTAAGAACCTGTAAATTCATCTCCCTCATTCAGTGCCTCTTTCGTATAAACTTCGTGCAATAAAAATCATTTGAGTGAAAGAAGAATGCCATTGAGAACCGAAGTGTTTCCATTCACTCCTTCGAAAAAATTTGGTGGAAACTATTTATCATTCTTGTTAATCGGATGCCCTACGGCTAAGGCCGAGCTTAATGAAAAAGGACCACCTTTGTTGGACCGTCCAAAGTGCATTCATCATAAAAGTGTCTTCTGACTATCTGTATATCCTGTTTGTTCCCCTTTCTTAGTCCCTCCACCTCTTCTGCATTTCTATTTTTAATTTTTGCTGATTCTTGTATCGGCAAAGGATGTCGCTATACTGTTTTTGGTTACTTCATTGTCCATCTCTTAGCATTGAAAATGAATAGGAATGGAGCTAATACTGTTCCTTTTACTTGCTGACGCTCTCTCAGAAAATTATTGGTCCATTTTTCCACTGTGCCTTTTATTTCCACATCTCGTGTAACGCCAGGAATATCCTTCAGTAACGATCCACCTCACAATTTATTGCATACAAAGACTGAAAGTGTCCAAATTTATAAAGATTTCTAAAGGCATTCGTAAGACTTTTCAGATGAAATGTTTGCTTAGGTTTTAAGATGATTATTATTTTAGTCCGACTTCCATTGGCTCAAATTAAATTTTATGAAAGTCAGTACAGAGGTTGTAGAATTTTATTATATTCTATCTGTTCTGTATTAACATTATTGAAAAATTATTTTACATTTCAACAGGAAAATAAACGTAATTTTATATTAAAATATTTTCATGAAAAATATTAGTTACTCCTTAAACTCTAAATTAGAAATATAATTACATGATTTTTAATAATTTTAAGTTAAAATTGCATTACTTGAAACTTTTTAAGTAATTTTGTAAAAGTAGTTTCTTATTAATTTTAGATAAATATTTTAATTAAATATTCTATTCACAACTATTTCGAAATATTCAACATATGAAATATGCTATTAGAATTTTAAAGGTTGTTTTTAAACAATCATTGAAAGATATATAAGTTATTAGATTTATGTTTTTTTATTTATCGTCTTTAAGAAAGTATTGTTTATGAGGACTGTTTGTTCGGCCTGTTTGTGAAGGCCGTAAGATAGGTTTAAATTTGCGCGAATGTACTTAATGAAAGTGTTCTTCCGGTGTCGGGAGAATGGGATCTAACTTAGGTGCGAATTTCTTAACGGTCGGTCCCTGGAATGTTTTTCCATCTTGTTTTGGTTCATTCGTGTTTGTGTATCCACCCGAGGAGGATGCCAGTGGGCGTCGAAACTGTCGTGGAAATAAACTCTGTCTATTAGAGTGGGTTTTTATTTTCATATATCAAACATAAAAAAACACTCTCTTAGTACACGCGCTTGGTTTTGCACAATGATCAATCCATTATAGTTAACATCGTGAAGAAATTGGCGACTACGATGAAGTGATGTATATTTTATGAAAGTTAATCGAATCAAATAGAATTTCATTAATGATGTCAATAATAATAACTAGACGCGCTCGCTTCACTCGTCTCTCCAGAATCGGTGCGTTCACATACTCATTGTCGCAAATGTCACTTTGGTTAAAAGAAATCAAAAGTAGAGACTATGGTAGAATTCTGCAAATTTGTCTCCGAAATTATATGAGGGACCGCGCAGCTTAAGGTACCTAAGCGCCACCACAGGCGAAAACGTGTTTTTGATGGGTATCACTATTTTCACCCTTCTCTATCGCGTGGTTTGGGTTATAATGACCTTACGACACTAGAAGTATGGTTGAGAACCTTATGAAGCGAACTACTTTGCTTAACTTGCTGAACTTTGGAGCGATTTCTGGCGAATTTTACTTTTGGCCCTTAGGTACCTTAAGACGTGGGACCCCTCATATTTGCTCGAAGTAAAATTTTTTAATAATTCTTATTTCGCCATCTTCAACCCCATACTTATCATAGAAGTAGGTCGAACATTTGTTTAAATTTTCTTGCGTGCTTATATTTTACCAAGTAGGTACAACAGGTTATATATATTTTGTTTTCAAATTTTTAATTGCTTTCGCTTGTGTTGAGATTGTGGAAGGGTTATTTAAGAAAATTTAAAGAGCATACAATGACGACCGACTTCTGAACACCACATCCGTCCAGCACCACACGATTTCTCACGGTATCATCCCGCCACACTTCTCAGGTTATCTATTTCAGTCTTTTACTATCAACTTCTTCTTTTCATGGCATGTCAATATTTCACTCACCCATACAAAAGTATCTGTACTAACATACCTTCACGTAAACATCCCGCAGCATCTCTCTCCAGTGTGTTTCTGCTTTCTCACAAACTTTTTCAGCGCGCCTACCACCTTTCTTCCTTGATTCATTCTACTATTTGTAGAATGAAGTATTTGTTTGTTTGTTTGTTTGATTAACTTCAGTATTGTATGTTCAATGCATATGCATCTGTATACATCCCAAATACATGCTCTACCACCTCTAGTGTGTCACCATTCACCATCACATTGTAATATGGTCGTTGACCCGTTTTTATATTATGTAAATATTTCATATTGTACGACAAAAATTCTTTTATTGTGAAGACTTAGCTTTTGCCATTCATCTATTTTGAACTTGTACATTTGTGTTGAGCATATTGGGGCTAAATTTGATTAGTTGACGGCCATAATGTCTCGTGGAAAAAATTGTCCATTGTAAAAACGTCCCAAGGCAGGTCGATAACGACCTACAGTAGATGGAAACCGGCCACGTATTATATTGAATAATTGCAATATTGCAAGAAAGAGGAGAACCTAACCAGACTCAACCTAATCTAACCAGACTCAACCTAACCAGACGAGTACCTATGAGGTAATATAGTTGGTTTTATACAATTAACATTTTCATATACTCATTATCTTTTTGGTTTTATTTTTATCTGATGGGCCGTTATGGTCACCTTCCATTTAATAAACTCTTAACCAAAATATTTGCTGGTTTTACAGATATTTTAAAACACTAAATGGCAATGAGTCGATTGCCAGTTTGTTACAAATGCTGCTTCCCGTCAGACTATCTTTTGCAAGTTGATATATGGTTTTTGTCAGCCACAGAAACGAATTATTATTACTAAAATTTAAGCATTTTTTGGCATTTACAACAAATCCTATCCATTGGTTTTACAAAAATAAAATGTGAGGAAGGTACGTACTAGGTATTTTTATTTTTAAATAAATCTCAAATAGTTGATGCTTTAATGGTTTTAAGTCGTTTTCTTTAAAAGTTGATGAAAGAGATTGTAAATTACACGGTTAGCTCTGTAATACCCGTAACCTGCGACACTAATACAGAATTTTATTTTCATATCTATCAATCACAAAAGTGTACGATTTTCTCAAGAATTAAAAAAAAATTAAATGTTTGGCTATTATGCAGCGAAGGGGCGTTGCGGCTTTATAAACATGGCTCAATCCATGTTTAAAATCGCGCCATTTCTCAGTCTAGATTCCAACATGATGTGCGAAACCTGCAATCTTAAATATATCGAAGTTTATCGCTATTTTTTCAATGACGATTTAGCCTTAGACGTTTTCAGAGACCATGGCGTTTTTCCGGAATCCTGTAATTGTTCTCAGTGCGGTAAAGAGTGCGCTATTCAAAGAAGTAAGGCATTATTTTAGTGTAACACTAAAACAGTTAGGTTAGGTTGCTTTAATTAGTGATAATTATTGTGTTTTTCTGTTATTTGGTGATATTTCTTGGGTTTTTTTCCTGCTACTTTTTCGTGCTTTGTGCAGTGGTACTTGTCTGTCCAAAATACCTTAAAACTGGTGTTTTTTCATAATTTCACAACTATTGACAATATCTACTACACAAAGCATGGAAAAAACATGCAGAAAAAACAAAAATTATCATCGAACTCGGCGACGCCCCTCTGCTGCATTATTATCAAATGTTTATATACTGTAGTTTAATTCAAAAATTGAGCTTAACTTTCCCAACAAATTTTGAAATATTTGTACAAATAAATTTGGATCTTTTCCGTTTGACTGCCGCCATTGAAACATAATTAAACTTTTTGTATTTTAACTGAAATGTCTTGATGATACAAAATAAGTTACTTTATAAAAAGCTTTTCTTAATTTCCCCTTCAAATTTTGTTTCTTATAAACAATTTTAATTACTTTCAAGATCCATGCTTAATTTTTAAGTTTTAATCGTGTACTCAGAAAAATAAGGGGATCACCTGAAGATCAGGGCCTCCAGCCTTCTTTAGTTAGCTTTATAAGGCTAACTAACAAAAATATCACGACCTAACCTAACCAATCGTCAAAGGAATAACATAAATATTAATTACTAACCAACCATTCGAAACGTGTGTGTCACCCAACCAACATTTTTTAGAAGACGCTGTAAGTTCAGTCTCGTCCGGAGTTTCAGAGAAGAAGTTGGTGAAAGAAAGCCTTATGTTCGAACTTTGTTGGCTCATTTTTTGTGACTTTTTTTTTTTTTCGCGTCTGTTCTTATTGATTTTGTTGTAGATTATTAGGAAAGTTTCTGCAGTCAGGATTAATTTCAGGTACGTCAATAACTATATATTTGATGTAGGTAGCTCATACTCTTTGGAGGGCTAATTAGTTTATCTTGGATAAATATTCAAAGAAACTTTTAATTTTCAATTCTTGTAAAAATTAAATTTGATACTTGTCCAATGACTCCAGATTTATTGCAAATAACCCGACTATTCCTTGGAGGAGTTCTTAACAATGGTTGTTAGACAAATTAGCTTATACGAGTGTGTTTTGTGTGGTTATGACGTAATGTGATGAAAATGATCGAGAAAGTACAAAATTCGTTTAGATATCTTAGACCAGAAATGTCGGAAGATTTAAAAAGGTGATTTGGTTAAAAAATTAATAACATACAGTATTTAGGCATTTAGTTTCTGAATCCCCACAAATCGTAAATTTAGGAAACATTTTGGGTTTTCGAGAGGTGTTTAGCTTTATCCAATTCGTAGTAGGGCTGAGCATTTCCCGCTTTTTTCTTAATCCCCAGAAATGGGATTCAAAAACTTGCAATGCCGGGATCCTGGGAAATTCCCGGAAGTAAAATTAAATAACTAAACCGAAAATTTCCTTTTATTGAACAAAAATATGCTTTGATAAAAACTTTCTAGAGATTAATAAAACTGAAATTATTGATTTATTTGGACTATGACTAAAAATGTTTTAAAAAACAGATGATCAATACTTTTATCGCTTAAAGATGTTAGGAGTTTTGTGATGAATAAACCTACAGCAGAAAATGCTCTTTCTGACTTTAATGAAGTTGGAGGAATTGTCGCCAGAGCATTAAATAAGAAGTTTAAATTTGTTCTATTACCAGTTGCTTCATAAACATTTCTTTTATGGTGTTCTTTACGTCGTATCTGAGACGCAAATCTTGTTGCTCTGTGGTTCCCATTTCTTTCTGCACAACTGCATCCAATTTTTCTTCCGAGGACGTTTGATTTGAAGACGAGTTAGAGGAAACGACTTCGAGTTCGTGGCGTATCAAAAAACTGTTGGGCTTCATTTACATCAGTACCTTCTGCAACTACGTCCGTCTGACTTTTTCTGAAAAGCCTGACAAACAACTGTGGCAGTTGTTTGCAATGTTGATTTAGAAGGCAATGAAAAATTAGGACAAGGTGAATTAAATGCTATTATAGGATTATTTAAATGTTTATATAATCCTACGAGCTTCTTATTACGTCTCTCTTGAAATCCTTTTTCTACTTATTGTTTTAAGGTGGTAGAAAACAAGTTTTCTGTTCTCTCAACGCATTTACAATAAAAGCAAACGCCGCCTGCAGTGAGCAATGTTGCATCTCTGCAATCCGTTCTAGAAGTTTCTAGAAAGAATGAACTCAAAGCGATAAGATTAGTCAAAGCAATAAGATTAGACCCATTAGTCTTTAAGCAATCAATTTTCAGTTTCACTTTTCAGTAGGAAGAAAATATTTCACCCCATACTCAAGCGAAAACAGTTTTCAAAGTTTAAAAAAACAGGTGAACGAAAGCTTCGATTGTGAAAAGCCCTTGCATGAAATAAATATACATATACCTCATAATAAAACTGTTTAAAAGTCTCCCCTGAAAATAGAATACTGGGAAATCCCAGGATCGATGAGTTTTCCTGGGATCTCGGATGCCCAGCCCTAATTAGTAGCCTATACGTCTTCCTGGCAAATGTTGAATATACGTATGTGAACTCAAATGTATTAAAAAACATGAAATAAATTTTATTTTATTAATTAATAATAAGAATCTTCATGTGTGTTTGACGAAATGCTATTAAATACAATATGAGCGTAAATGACAAATATTAATAAAAGTTTGTGAAATTTTCTGAAATTATTTTGTGGCGCCATTATAATGACGTCAGAGGAATAAATTTTTTCGCTGAAAACTTTTAAGGATTGAATGCCCGGTTAGGTCAACTGTACGCCCTTGACGATTGATTAGGTTAATTCGTGATATTTTCGTTAAAACTAACGAAAATATCACGACTTCATCTATTCAATCGTCAAGGGCGTATCGAACCAGGCATTCAATAATTTTCACGTACGTTTCGATTAATTTTAAGCAGCTTTTACCGCTGTAGCAGATTTGGTGGGGAGATTGCAGTCCGGCAAACCGTAACTGTTTTCAGCGAAAAAAAATTTTCTTCCTACGTCATTATAATGGCGCGACAAAATAACTTCGGAAAATTTCACAAACTTTTATTAATATTTATGTATCCTATTTGTCACGCGCAGAATGTACTAGATGTATATTGTACAACTTTGACAATGTCGCCATTTAAGAATGTATGCTTGGCAGAATCTTTTTTCATTCATTTTTTCGTTTTATTTTGGAATCTTTCAAAATTCTGATATATGCTTAAATTATGCTTAACGTAAAGAATTATTTAGATCACAACTGCACTCTGCACTGCACTCCCAAAATTTACTTATTTATTTCATTGTAAATTAAATCATTCCTGCTTGAGACATTGTCAAGATAGGTCGAACCTCTTTCCCATAAAAATCCTGCTTGAGACATGTCAAGATAGGTCGAACCTCTTTCCCATAAAAATCCTGCTTGAGACATTGTCAAGATAGGTCGAACTCTTTCCCATAAAAATCCTGATTGAGACATTGTCAAGATAGGTCGAACCTCTTTCCCATAAAAATCCTGCTTGAGACATTGTCAAGATAGGTCGAACCTCTTTCCCATAAAAATCCTGCTTGAGACATTGTCAAGATAGGTCGAACCTCTTTCCCATAAAAATCCTGCTTGAGACATTGTCAAGATAGGTCGAACCTCTTTCCATAAAAATCCTGCTTGAGACATTGTCAAGATAGGTCGAACCTCTTTCCCATAAAAATCCTGCTTGAGACATTGTCAGATAGGTCGAACCTCTTTCCCATAAAAATCCTGCTTGAGACATTGTCAAGATAGGTCGAACCTCTTTCCCATAAAAATCCTGCTTGAGACATTGTCAAGATAGGTCGAACCTCTTTCCCATAAAAATCCTGCTTGAGACATTGTCAAGATAGGTCGAACCTCTTTCCCATAAAAATCCTGCTTGAGACATTGTCAAGATAGGTCGAACCTCTTTCCCATAAAAATCCTGCTTGAGACAGTCAAGATAGGTCGAACCTCTTTCCCATAAAAATCCTGCTTGAGACATTGTCAAGATAGGTCGAACCTCTTTCCATAAAAATCCTGCTTGAGACATTGTCAAGATAGGTCGAACCTCTTTCCCATAAAATCCTGCTTGAGACATTGTCAAGATAGGTCGAACCTCTTTCCCATAAAAATCCTGCTTGAGACAGTCACGATAGGTCGAACCTCTTTCCCATAAAAATCCTGCTTGAGACATTGTCACGATAGGTCGAACCTCTTTCCCATAAAAAATCCTGCTTGAGACATTGTCACGATAGGTCGAACCTCTTTCCATAAAAATCCTGCTTGAGACATTGTCACGATAGGTCGAACCTCTTTCCCATAAAAATCCTGCTTGAGACATTGTCACGATAGGTCGAACCTCTTTCCCATAAAAATCCTGCTTGAGACATTGTCACGATAGGTCGAACCTCTTTCCCATAAAATCCTGCTTGAGACATTGTCACGATAGGTCGAACCTCTTTCCCATAAAAATCCTGCTTGAGACATTGTCACGATAGGTCGAACCTCTTTCCCATAAAATCCTGCTTGAGACATTGTCACGATAGGTCGAACCTCTTTCCCATAAAAATCCTGCTTGAGACATTGTCACGATAGGTCGAACCTCTTCCATAAAATCCTGCTTGAGACATGTCACGATAGGTCGAACCTCTTTCCCATAAAATCCTGCTTGAGACATTGTCACGATAGGTCGAACCTCTTTCCCATAAAAATCCTGCTTGAGACATTGTCACGATAGGTCGAACCTCTTTCCCATAAAAATCCTGCTTGAGACATTGTCACGATAGGTCGAACCTCTTTCCATAAAAATCCTGCTTGAGACATTGTCACGATAGGTCGAACCTCTTTCCCATAAAAATCCTGCTTGAGACATTGTCACGATAGGTCGAACCTCTTTCCCATAAAAATCCTGCTTGAGACATTGTCACGATAGGTCGAACCTCTTTCCATAAAAATCCTGCTGAGACATTGTCACGATAGGTCGAACTCTTTCCCATAAAAATCCTGCTTGAGACATTGTCACGATAGGTCGAACCTCTTTCCCATAAAAATCCTGCTTGAGACATTGTCACGATAGGTCGAACCTCTTTCCATAAAAATCCTGCTTGAGACATTGTCACGATAGGTCGAACCTCTTTCCCATAAAAATCCTGCTTGAGACAGTCACGATAGGTCGAACCTCTTTCCCATAAAAATCCTGCTTGAGACATTGTCACGATAGGTCGAACCTCTTTCCCATAAAAATCCTGCTTGAGACATTGTCACGATAGGTCGAACCTCTTTCCCATAAAAATCCTGCTTGAGACATTGTCACGATAGGTCGAACCTCTTCCCCTGTAAACTCTTGCCTTTGCCTTCATTTGATAAAAACCCATAAAATTCCTGAACATCAGCGGTTATCGTAAGAGCCTGTAAATTCATCTCCCTCATTCAGTGCCTCTTTTGTGTAAAGGACTACTTTCGTTGGACCATCCAAAGTGCATTCATCATAAGTATGTCTTCTGACATACTCATTCGTCAGCCAGACTCTGTACTGAACAGACGCATTTCCTGAGCTCTCTGATATTGCATCTACTTTTGCATATTGCTGAGAATTTTACTTTTGGAAAGTTTTGAATTTTATATACTTGCGTTTATATTCACATTGTTATAGTTAATTGAATATTCGTGGTTTTTAGCGATTTAGAAGTTTTCATAGCGTGCCGGCTTAATTTAACTTAAACTTGTGACGGTTTAAACTAATTTTTAACTGCGCGATGCCATCGCAGAAAGCGTCGTGTGTTAGGTGTAGGTTAAACCGGTGGTATTCGGAATTTAAAGATTATAACGGCGGTCCTATGGCAATTGCCGAGAGATCAGTTTTTCTTTTGAGAGTTAATGGAGGAAATAGTTGACATAAAACGTAGTGTACGTGAGGTAACGGAACGACTTGCAACGTTTGATGAGGGCAGGGGTAGGGCTATGGTTGACGAAAGCCGAACCAATACTAACGTTGAAGACGTTAGTAATTTGAAGGGTGAGGTGCGTAACCTAGTTTCTAGTTTAGGTAGCTTGTCGGGAAGGTTGGATAGAGTTGAGGAAGGGGTTAAGGTTGGCCCGAGAGTAGTAGATTGGGAGGGATTTAGAGAAATTAAGGATGGAGCTAGACCGCGTACGTTAGGTGATAGGAATCCCCCCCCCCC
Source organism: Bathynomus jamesi (assembly GCA_023014485.1). Classification (NCBI taxonomy): domain Eukaryota; kingdom Metazoa; phylum Arthropoda; class Malacostraca; order Isopoda; family Cirolanidae; genus Bathynomus; species Bathynomus jamesi. The sequence goes on along the minus strand of JAJOZX010005243.1, from coordinate 45,196 downwards.
CCTATCGAGGTTTCGAACCCTTTCGCCCATTTGGAAAGGGACGTGAATGAGGGGGGAACTATTTTAATTGGGGACTCTTTAGTGCGCCACATGGACAAAGAGTTCGTTGAACGGCATCCAACCAAAAGGAGGAGAGTCTGTCTCCCAGGGGCCAGGGTTGACAGAGTTAGAAACGAAGTGGATAGGATTGACGTTGCCTCCCGTCACTCGATGTTGGTGACGATGGTCGGAGGCAACGACTCGTATAGGCCCGATACGAGAGTGCCTGACCTTTTGGAGAGATATAGGGGGTTAGGTCCCTGAAGGCGAGGTCAGATAGGTCTTTAGTTCTAGGTATTACCCCTAGACACGGGTTGGGTCTTAGGATTACGTCAAAAACAATATTTTTGAATAATAAATTAGAGATTTGTGCTGAGGAAAATGTACCCTTCGTAAAGCTGTGGTCCGAATTCAGTGATCCTAGCCTTTTAATGAAATAGGTAGTGCCTTTTAATGAAATAGGTAGTGCTAGGCTAGGTAAGTTAATAGACGAAAACGCGCGAAAGCTGTATAGGTCGAAGCCTTCTTTAAACGTTGTGGGTCCGGGGAACGCGGGCCCGACGTGAAAAACAGTTTAAAACGCCGGCCCGTGATAAAAAATAACTTAAACGTCTTTTATTGGGTAATTATGTATATTACGTCACTCAGTCATTTTACACACCAAAATACATTTTTCTAGTAGTATTTGATGTGATTTGTTCAAATATGACCTCCATTTCCGTCGGAAATGAGATCCAACAAAGTTATAGTACTTTGAAGTTTGGCTCATTTTCAAGGGAAATGGAAGTCAAAATCTAAGCAAAACACATCAAATATTACTAGGAAAATGTATTTTGGTATTAATTAACCTAACCTAACCCTGGCTAACCTAGCCTAACCCTGGCTAAACTAGCCTAGAGTATATTAAATCCTCAAAATAATATTCGCACCGTTCACACGTCATCGCCACAAACATCTATCAAAAACTAACAGAAGTAGACTAGCAATTTAAAAGGCCTAAGAACTTAAAAAATCTTGCTCATATATCATGTTCTCATGACGTCACCAATCAAAATATTGGAAGGGCGGGAAAAAAAAAAGCAAAAATGTCATAATATTCAAATGTACATAATTTGTTAAGTACGCATCTGCGAGCATAGTGACTTATATGAAAATGATGAGAAAATTATGCTTTAATATTTTATAATTATATTTGCTTTTGATATTCTGAGTGGGATAAAATACATATTAACCTTTTATTGTAATGCGCGTAGTATTAGAAATAAATTAAACGAATTTAAGGCGATAATTTATTTCGACAACTACGATATAGTTGCTATCACTGAAACGTGGTTAAATACCGTGACTCGGGGCTTGTTGGGGGAACTTGATATACCGGGTTTTAAACTCTCTACTAATGATAGGTTACATAGGTTTGGTGGCGGCGTTTTGCTGTGCATTCGTAATTCCCTTAGGGCTATCGAGGTTAAGATAGATTTTCCGGCAGCAATTAATGCGATATGCGTTGAAGTTAGGGCGCGTAGTATTAGTTTTAATTTTATTGTTTATAGACCTCCCGTTCAACCCTTCGACACCGATACTCGATTTTACTCACTTGGTAACTTTATTGCGGATAGGATGAGAGTAGTGGACTGGGATAACTTATTTATGGGTAGACACAAATTTGCATTGGGAGGCGTTTAAATAAAGTTTTATGAATATTGAAAGGGAGTTTATTCCTCGTAGGCCCAAGCGCGCTAGAAATCATGGTAAGCCCAAGTGGTGGACTAGGGAAATAGGCGAGTTCATAAACGAGCGTAACAGAGCGTATATACTTAATAAGCGCAATGGCACGGCAGCTAACTTTAATAGATATATCGAGCTTAGACGTCAGGTTAAAAGATCAGTTAGGAATGCTAAGCGTAATTTAGAGAGACTTATATTTGCGGATAGTAAACATAATCCAAAAAAGTTGTTTGAATACGTCAATAATCGTAAGCCGATAAAAGATAACATAGGCCCTCTAGTGGATGTTAACGGCGCTTTGGCTTCTGACGCTCAGGCGATGGCGGGTATTTCCAATAACTTTTTTGCGAAAGTTTTTACCTAGAACACGTAAATAATCCCCGACGTGGACGATATCGTTCCATTTAGTAGCGAGACTATTTTGGATGAAATAACTGTTTACGAGGGTGAGATTGCGCATTATATCGATAGGCTAAAAGTTAGCAAGGCTCCAGGCCCTGACGCTTTTTATCCCAGCCATTTGAAAGATTTGAAAGACGTTATCGTAGGTCCCTTAACAAAGATTTTTAATCAGTCACTCGAAACGGGGGATTATTCCTGAAGACTTCAAATTAGCTAACGTCACACCCATTTTTAAAGAAGGCGACCGCACAGTAGCTAGTAATTATAGGCCCATTAGCTTAACGTCAATTGTCGGTAACCCTTTGCTTTGTCCGGAGCTATAGGGCGCGTCCCTCTGTGGCGAATGTGGGAATACACCTTTCTTCGGTGTAAGGGCTTTCTCTGCCCTCGTGGACCATTTGGCCCGTTTGGGGACCCGGCTGATCTCCTGCTTCTTTTTCTTTCTTTCTCCTTTAACCCATTCTTTCTGGCTTCTCCCTGTTTTTTTGGCGTTGTTCTTTGGACCTTGATTTTGACCCTTTCCTTGGCCCTTGGGTGTGGGAGGTGGTTGCCCTGCACCCTTGTCGCTTTCCAACCAAACTCAAACCCTGTCCCTGCCACTTTTCACCGCGCGTTGGATGAGAGTGGCTGCCTTTCAGGCACAGGGACTGGGTGCGGGTGTATCTCCCCTGCGTGACATCTATCGGCGGTGGGACCACGTGTGCCCACACTTCGCCTTTCCCTTGTTGGAGTCGGTGGTGGCTGGATGCGCGCGGGGGATGAAGTTCTTTTTTGTTTTGCTATGGACACTTCTCCACCCCGGCTTACGACTACTGCTTCTCATTCCCGGACTACTACTACTACTACTCAACACTCGGGTGGTGGGCAACCAGGCCCTCGAGTCCTTTACCACTGGAAGACCGCAACCTAATGGGGTTGACCCCCCTGTGGAAGCGGAACGCTTGCATTCTCCTTTTCCGTTGCCGACCCCAGTCCGTCCCTCGACTACGCCCTTGGACCTACACTCTCTGGAGCAGGGGTCTCGCCCCAGCCCACTTCAGCCACCTTCGGGCAAGTCAAGTCCCACTGAGGACTTGCCCCCACAACCCGGCTTCTTGCTCTCCCCATATGCCCCCCTCACCCACCGTCAGCCCACCTCCCCGCGGAGAGAGCCTCACGGGGGAGCCGGTATTCACGGCCGTCCTACCGACCGTTGAATATCCCAGTACATTTTGACTCTACAGCCTCCCTTTCCCTTCCAAGTATCCACAAATTCCTGGTGATTCGGCCTACATCTGGGTCCCTCCCGAACAACTCTGAACGGACGTTCCAGGCGATCCGAACTCACAGCAACTCCAGCCGCTATGACGTACGCCCACAGAGGGATGGCTCCCTCCTCGTAAAATCACGCTCAGCCGCAGAGACGAAAGCCCTACTCTCCATCACTGAGGTCCTTGGATGCTCGGTGTCCGTTTCCCCACACCCTCGCCTGAACCAGAGTCAGGGCACTATTTACACCACCCGCCTACTGTCGGTCGCAGTGAACGAGCTCCTGGAGGACCTCGCACCCCAAGGAGTTACTACGATCTACCGTTTCACATCCCGACAGGGAGGCACCCCCTCCCCCACCCCACGTCTGCTCCTTACTTTTAACACACTAATCCCCCCTGGCCGTATTGTATGGGGTATGGGAGACCGCGCCTCATGCGAGTTTTCTATCCGCCCATACGTCCCAGACCCGACCCGTTGCTTCAAATGCAATAAATTCGGACACGTCAGCTCCGCTTGTCGACAGCTGCATCCATTATGTGTTCACTGTGGACAACTCGCTCACCCTGACAGGTGCCCCAACACCCAAATGCTCCAACTGCGAAGGCGCACACCCCTCTTCATCCCGAGAATGCCTTTTCTTCAGGTTCGAGAAGGAGGTCCGAGTCCTACAGGTGACGGACTTCCTTAGCCCCCGTGAGGCACGCGACAGGGTGCGGAGTCGGGGAGGTGAGGCCGGGGGTGTCCTATGCCGCTGCTCTCGGCTCTATCATCTCGGCACGCCGCCCTGGCCTGCCACCGAAACCCCCCCCAGCCACTGCTTCCTGTTCCCCACATAGCAAATCCTCGCAGGACCCGACGGTCCCCTGTCCCCCCACCGTTCCTCTTCCTCCCGCACCTCACCTGCCACGAATCCCCCAGGAGTCTGGGACCAGGGCTCCCAGGTCCCAGCCACCTCAAACCCTGCCTTCCCAGAACACACTGTACACGCCCGAACCTGCCGCCCGGAGCAAACCGTCGAGGCGGAGACGCCGGAGCGTGTCACCAGACCCTCTGGCCTCCCAACGTCTCTCTCCCTCTTCCCCTAAGACCAAGAAGACGGCTCGGACCCTTACACCGCCCACCACGCCCACTATGTCCATCTCTCCCCATCGCAGGAGTCCCACCGTTCTACCCCCACAGACTCTGACAATAGTGGCCGAAATCCACGACCCGCCCTGTACGACGAGGCCCAACCCAGTGGATCCAGTAGATGTGGCTCTGGCGCAGCTGCACGGCGTGACCGAGGGAGCTCGGCCGCGCCCACGCCCATGAGTCTCATGGATCTGCCCTTGCCTCCTGGTGCCATTTTCTCCACCCCTCCACGGGACCACTGGTTCACCTCCTTCCACCCCCATCGTATCTACCCCCCCAACATCCCCGGCCCCCCCCCTTATCAGCTACCCTGAGTACGCCCTCCTTCCCATCCTCCCGGTCCTTTTGGTACCCCCTATCACCACCTAGGTTTCGCCGTGAGACCCCGGACAGGCGGGGTAGCGCCCCTTTTGGGGTTAACGTGCCCCCCCCCTGGCCCGACCATAGAAGCCCGACAAGGCACTTCTGACCCGCTCAGCCCACGATGTTCCTCTGCCTGCCGTGATCCACGCCTCCGGTCTCGCTCGGCCGACTCGACCCCGCAACCTCCGCAGGGTTCGACAGGCCGACCGATTCCTTCCCTGGTGAACGTAGATAGCCAGCCACGCTCCCGACACAGCCTTTAGTTTTGCGAACTCCAGATCTCCCTTCACACTCCAACCTCCTAGCGCCTACACCTTTACCCATTCCCTTTCATCAACTAATGGATCCCCCGAAAACCACAATAGTCCACTGGAACTGTCGAGGAATCTTTGCAAACTATGAAGGCCTTAACTCCTTGATTGCCACTTCCCGTCCGGTGTGTGTGTGTCTCCAGGAGCTAATCCTGGGGACCAGGCCCATGCCCTGCCCCACTGGTTATTTCTGCGTCGCCACCCCGCCTCCTACCTGCACTCGAAGGGGAGCTGCCATCCTCGTCCACCACGCAGTCCCCTTCTACAATCTCTCCATCCGGTCCCCGCTACAGGTGACTGCCGTCCGGCTCTCCCTGGATAGACAGTACACCATTTGTTCAATCTACCTTCCCCCCCACGCTCAAGTCTCCCGCGACGACCTGGTGGAAGTCGTGGAACAACTCCCCAGGCCCTTTCTATTACTGGGCGATTTCAATAGTCGTCACCCCTTGTGGGGCGACACACACTCCACCTATATGGCCCCAACCCTGATATCCGTCATGACCGAGCTCTCCTTCGAGTGCCTCAACGATGGCTCTCCTACATTCTACCATGCCACCACCTGCACTCCTTCCTGTATAGACCTGTCCCTCGTATCAACTGATGCCCTCCTAGACTTCACGTGGCAAGTCCTCCGAGAGGACTATGGCAGTGACCATCTCCCCATTCTACTCACCCTCAATCGACCCGACCAGACCGTACGGGTACCGGTAAGGTGGGTTACCACCAACGCGAATTGGGCCCGCTTCCGCGACAACACATATACCACCCTTACAACTGCTCACTTCCCATCCGTCGACGAGTGCATTGCATACTTCGAGTCCGTCGTTCTAACGGCCGCAAGCACAAGCGTACCACAATCCTCCGCCTACCCCCGCGCCCGACGGGTTCCTTGGTGGACCCCTGAGTGCGCCGAGGCCGTGCGCGCCAAGAGGAAGGCAACTCGGCGCTTCTACCGGACGCGACTCCCCATCCATCGCACGGAGATGCAGCGGGTCAGGGCCATCGCCCGCCACACAATGAAGACAGCGCGCCGAGCCTCTTGGCGTGCCTTTGTGTCCGGCATCACCGCCAACACACCTTCGGCTACCATCTGGAAGAAGGTGCGGGGCGTCGAGAGGCGACATGTCCCCTCCCGACCCCCGGTCCTCCGGACTAACGACGGACTCCTATGTGAGCCCAAGTCGGTGGCAGACCACCTTGCTACTACCTTCGCCGCCGTTTCTTCCTCTGAAGCCAATCCCGTACCCGCCCCTGAAGATAGTCCCTCCCCACCGTCCATAGACAGCACCTACAACCGATTGTTAACCATGTGTGAACTACAGACGGCACTGGCCTCTCGACGATCCCCTTGTCCCGGCCCGGACGGTATTCCGTACGGCATGATCCAACACCTCCACTCTACCTTACAAATTTTCCTGCTAGACCTATACAATCGCATATGGATAGAGGGTGCCTTCCCCTTTAGGTGGAAGGAGGCCCATGTCATCCCTATCCCCAAGCCCGGCAAAGATTCCTTGGACCCCACAAACTACAGACCAATCGCCCTGACGTGTTGTGCATGCAAGATCCTAGAAAAATTTTTGCTACGCGATTATCGTTCGTCCTTGAACGTACCAATTCCTTCCCGTCTACCCAGTCCGGCTTCAGACAATTCCGCTCCACCACTGATCCCCTCCTGCTTCTCAGCCGAGACATACAGGATGCCTTCGACAATAGACAGTTCGTACTGTCAGTTTTCTTTGACATCCAGAAGGCCTATGACACCACCCGTCGAGCAATGATCCTCGGTCAGCTCCGGCACCTTGGCCTCGTCGGAGCCATGCCTACCTTCATCAGGGGCTTCCTTACTTCTCGGACCTTTAAAGTCCGGGTGGGCTCAGTCCTCTCTGACACCTTTGTGCAGGAGGACGGGGTCCCACAGGGAAGCATCCTCAGTGTTCTCTGCTTCTCTGTCGTGATGAACACGGTCTCACAATGCCTTCCACCCACAATCCGCTCTTCCATTTACGCGGATGACCTTGCAATCTACTTCGCAGGGCGAGAACCGTCTGTCGTTCAACGGCAAATGCAGCTCGCCATCTACCGGGTGGAAAGGTGGGCGTCGGTGGGTTTCCGCCTCTCCATCCCTAAGTCCAAGTGTATGGTCTTCAGTAGAAGAAGACCCACAACCCTTCCTCTACCCTCTGTTACATTATACGGCAGTCCTCTCGAGGTGGTACCCTCCACGCGTTTTCTGGGCATGACCCTAGACCGACGGCTCAATTGGGTTCCCCATCTCAAGCACCTAAAGCAATCCCTTCGACGCCCCCTCGCTCTCCTGGATCACCTCTCTCACACCACATGGGGTGCAGATCGACGCTCTCTTCTTCGCCTTTATACTTCCATAGTACAGTCGAGGCTGGACTATGGTAGCGCAGTTTACGGTTCAGCCTCCAACGCCCGCCTCCGTATCCTGGACCCGGTACTTAATAGAGGCCTCCGCTCGCCACCGGTGCTTTCCGCTCCTCCCCAGCCTCCAGCCTCCATGTGGAATGTGATCATCTCCCTCTCGCCCTCCGACGGGGTCTACTCCTCATGCGGACATACCTCCGTGCACAGAGGCTACCTTCTTCGCTTCTGGGCACGGCGGTTTTAGAACTACCACCTCAGGGACGGAGCTGCCACTTCACTGAAGCGGTCCGCTCTTTCCTTGATCTTTTCAACATGCCTGCCCCCTCAGTTATCCCCATTTCATTCAGCATCTACCCCCCCTGGATCCTAACCCCTATCAAGTTTTGCAAAGATCTGTGTTCCCTACCGAAGACTACCACGAGCGCCATGATATACAGGTCACTTTTCCGCGAACACGCAACCCAACACCTGGACGCAATCGCCATTTACACGGATGGTTCCCGCTCGGAAGCTGGTGTGGCCTCCTCAGCGGTGATTCCGTCCCAGCCGCTCTCCCCGAGCGTCGGCCTGCCCCGCGAGGCCTCCGTTTTTTCGGCGGAACTTTTCGCCATTACGGAGGCCCTCGATATTGTGCTCACCCACTCTGCCAGCTCTTTTGTTATTTATTCGGATTCCCAAAGTGCACTTCTCTCCCTAGAAAGATTTAACTCCCCTCACCCGCTCGTCTGTACCATCCAGCAGACCTTCCACTTTTTAACGATCTTCCAACACAAGACAATCGCATTCTGTTGGGTCCCGGCTCATGTCGGCATCCAGGGCAACGAGGCGGCGGACCGCACAGCGAAGACGGTTTGCTTGCTGCCGGCCTCCTCCCGACCCCTCCCCTTCTCCGACTTCTTCCCGGCTTTCCGCTCCCACTTCCGCTCCATATGGCAGCGGGAATGGGACCAGGCCACACAAAATAAACTCCACACGATCAAACCGCAAATAGAATACTGGGCTTCTTCATTCCACCGGTCCCGCCATAAAGAAGTAATCCTAGCCCGTCTCCGCATAGGTCACACCCGCTTCACCCACGGACACCTTATGGCGAAATCGCCAACCCCGCTTTGCTCTACCTGCCATACCCCTATCACTGTCTTACACCTTCTGGTGGAATGCTCAAAGTTGGCCGCTCTCCGTCGCAGGTGTTTCCCTCTCTCGGCCGAAAACCCCATACCCAACTCCCTACGATCTATACTTGCCGACGGCCCCCACTTTTCAGCGGAAGCCGTTCTCCTCTTCCTTACTCACTCCCATCTGCTCCATCGCATCTGAAACCGTACCCCTCCTACCCACTATCCATCGACTGACCCTTACTCATTCCCCTAGTCTACCACCCCCAGCACAGTAACATCACCCACCCACTGCCTCGCCGAGATATGTACCGTCTCTTTAGGTACGAATCGGCGGTAAAACTGAAAGGAAAAAAAAAAATTGTCGGTAAACTTTTGGAATCCATAGTTAGGGATCCGTATAATCGATCACTTAGAAAGTAGAGATTTGATTAATAGTAGTCAGCATGGGTTTCGACGCCATAGTTCTTGTTTAACTAATTTTTTAGAATTTTATAACGAAATAGTGCGCGAATACGATAGGCATAGAGCGGCTGACGTTATTTATTTAGATTTTAAAAAGGCGTTCGATACAGTTCCGCATAGAAGATTAATTGCGAAGGTTAAAGCGCACGGTATACGCGGTCAGGTAGCTAACTGGTTAGAGGAATGGCTTCGTGCTAGGAGATAGAGGGTCGTTGTTAATGGTAGTGAATCGGGGTGGTTGGATGTAGGGAGTGGTGTCCCACAGGGTTCAGTGTTAGGCCCATTGCTATTCGTAATTTACATTAACGACATAGATGTAGGATTGACTAGTAACGTGTCAAAATTCGCGGACGATACTAAAATAGGCGGTAAGGTTGTTAACGAGGACGATAGAAATGGGCTCCAAGACGATTTAAATAGGATTATGGAGTGGACGAATAAAACTGGTATGTATATGAAATTTTTTTGTCTGCTGTGAGGGTTTTTTCAACTCATATTATATAATTCGACCATGCTGAATTCGAAAATGACATTGGTTTTCCTCAATCAGGTCAGGTTTTTTCTCTATTGGCCATTTATTATAAGTCCAATTTTATCCCCAAATTTATTGATTTTTTTAGCTTAAACACTGTAGATACGAGTAATATAAGAACACTCGTGAAAAATGAAAGCATTGTGTGAATAAATACTTTTATTCATACAATGAATATGGAAAAAAGTTTATTGAGGAAGGAATGAAGTTTTTTTGGCTTTCCGTCTGTGTTTTTCTTCGGGCACGTCTCGCTTCAAACACCAGCAATAGTCCGCCAGCATATTGATATCCCAGTTTCCCTGGTACCTCTCTTCCATTATTTTGATATCTTGGTGAAATCGTTCACCCTGTTCCTCACTATAGTCACTATAGTTCACCCTGTTCCTCACTATAGTCAGTGACAACTGATTTGAATGCCTGCCAGGCATTCTTCTCAGTTGGTGTCATTGCGTTTTCGAACTGAGTATCCTTGATCAAAGTTTGAATTTGAGGACCATCAAAAACCCCAGCATTTAGTTTAGCATCAGATATATGAGGAAATTTACTCTCGAGATATCGGAATGCTGAACCCTCCTTATTCATTGATTTGATGAAATTTTTCATCAAGCCCAGCTTAATATGAAGTGGTGGGAGCAAAATTTTTGTTGGTGGTACAAGGGGCACTGAAACGACATTATGCGACCCAGGTTCAAAATTCTCTCTGGATGCCCATTCACGCTGTGCATAGTGCTTCTCATCCGCTCGGCTATCCCATTTGCAGAGGAAACATGGGTATTTCGTGTATCCCCCTTGCATTCCCAATACAAATGCCACAATCTGAAAAATAATGAAAATATTTAAAGAATTTAGAGAATTTGTTCTATCAGATAAGAAAATCTATGCACTGGACTGTATCACTTCTGTGGGGAAGTTAAGTGTTCTTATACGCTCTCAAATAACCTTTGGAAAAACAATATAGTCAATAGCAATAGTTTACTTATGATATTAGTATTACCTTCAAATCTCCACAGATCCTCCAGTTATGTTGGTCGTATACGAGAGCATCCAGTAAAATTTTCATGTTATCGTAGCTCTCAGTAAGTTGTACGGAATGTGCTACAGGGACTGATGCAACCCTATTCCCAATGTTGAGAAGTACTGCTTTCAAACTTCGTTTAGACGAGTCTATAAATAGCCTCCATTCTGATGCGTTATATGGCAGGCCCAAGGATTCGATTAGCCCCTCAATATTGCAGCAGTACACTAAGGAAGAGGTATTTTCGTGCACTGCAAAAAACTTGCGGAATTCTTCCTCTCGTTTCCTATACCAGGAGAATGTTGTTCCCGGAGCCAGCAAGTTGTCCTCTCGAAGTCGTGAGCCCAAAATCTCGGCAGCTAATTTGGAAAGTCCTAAATCCCTGGTAAGATCATTAAGTTTGGCCTGGTTGAGAGGCCTCGGCTCATTTGAAGCGGTATTTTGAGGTATATACGACTGGGACTGGTCATTGGCATTGGTCATTGATTCATCATCAGAATCATCGAAGTCCAGGGTGTGAGGTGGGTCGGGTATTGGAATTCCAGGACCATGTGGTACAGGTCTCATAGCAGAAGCAATGTCAGGGTATACAACAATGTGTTTATTCTTCTTGTTAACTCCTGAAAATAGAAACACAGAAACATGGATATAAAACTTGCATATGAAATAGAAGAAGCATTCAGACAGTGACGGCTCGTGAGGGAAGGCTGCGGTCTGTAAGATATGAAATAGGTCGATGGAGTCTGTATATTTTCTTTCATTTTCATTCATATTGTCCCTTCGGGGACAATATGAATGAAAAAGAAAGAAAATATACAATCATTGTAAATGTAACTTGTATAACAATATGTATGTGTAAATGTATTTTCTATAACAATATGTATATGTAAATGTATGATTACCATTATGGTGAATATTATGCTATATATGGTGAATATTACATTATGGTGAATATTATGTCAAGTTTCATACGAGGATTTCAAAATATTTAAGAAAAATAAATTTATAAGCCCACCTTGGAGGTTTGTCATGCAGAAATAGCAATCTGTCACGTGATCCTTTCCTTCTCTCCAAATCATGGGAATTCCAAAAGGCAAAGATTTCGCTCTGCCTTTGCTCCATCTTCTCAAATTTTCAATGCACGTCTTGCAGCACATATGAGGGGCGAAATTTTTGTCCTGGTCCCCTAGCTTAATTCCAAAGTATGCTCTATACATTGTCTTCACAAATTTAGTGATTTGGGACTGGTTATTTGGCATGGTAACCGTCCCACATATGTAGCAGAATCTATTGGGATCATTTTTACACGCTCTATTCATTATGAAATATTTTATCTATATGCCTGAAAAGTAAAAAAAGATATTATACAAGTGAAACAAGTGATGATAGATGTTACTGTTCCAATTCCGCTTTGACAAAATCACGAAAAATTCTATTTTACTTATGAGGCCATAGCCGGATAACCTGAGCTGATTGAGAAAAACGGATTGCAGATTCGAAATCAGCAGGAAAAACTCTATAAGAATCACTTACAAAACCCTTGACAGCAAAATTGATGCATACCAGTGTAAGTGGCAGATGCAATTTAACATAGACAAATGTAAAGTTTTGCATGTAGGTTCTCGTAACAATAATTACACGTACACGATGGATGATAGAGAGTTAGCGAGCGTTGAAGAGGAAGTAGATTTAGGCGTACGCGTATCTAAGGATTTAAAGATTAGGAACCAGTGCCTGGAGTCTTGCGCAAAAGCTAATAGGATGTTAGGCTTCATAGCGCGTAATTTCGAATTTAAATCGAAGGATATTATATTGCCCCTTTACAAGTCCCTAGTCCGGCCTCATTTACAATATGCCGTTCAGTTTTGGTGCCCGTATTTGCGCGAGGATATTGATAGGTTAGAAAGGGTTCAGCGTCGTGCGACGAAACTAATTCCGTCATTGCGCAACAAGCCTTATGAAGATAGGATTTAAAGTGTTAGACTTGCATTAACTCGAAATTGGAGATTAAGGGGGGAGCTTATTGAAGTTTTCAAAATCGTTAATAACATCGATAACGTAAATTTTGACACTCTTCACTTTCGATAATAGCAATACTCGTAATAACGGATTTACGTTGCGTGGCAGACGTTTCATTACTAATATCGCTACAAACTTCTTTACGTTTAAAGTAATTGATAAATGGAATAATCTTCCCGCGCCCGTCGTGAACTCTACCAGCGTTAATGTGTTTAAAAACCGTCTTGACAGACATTTTAAAAATATTAACGTTGTTTAAAATTTAAAAAAAAAAAACAATTAGTAACAGGAGCTCTGGGGGTGGTGGTCAAGGATGAATCTGCTGACGATTAATACCAGCTTGTGACATGACAGCGTGTGATGCCAGCAATAAAAAAAAAAAATTAGACTAACACGAACGTAGATGTAGCTCGTACAGTAAACTAACTCACTTTTTGTTTAACTTTATCTACTTTTTTTTCTTATCCTCTCCTGGCTTGCATGCATGTAGTTTGCATGGTATGACTGAGAGTTAAGACTGTGTTTGCATGCTTTGTAAGCGTTCTTATTTTACTTCTTTTCATCTTTCACCCCTTTCCTATTCTCTCCGACTATTTTTCTGACTTGTCGGCAGTGGCAGGCAGATGGTCTTTTTTTATTTTTCTAAATGAATGTTAACCCACGAGTGATAGGTTTTGCTACTTACTTAACCCCTTATTCTCTTCCCTTAACCCCTACTCCTTCCTTTCTCTCGTGCTAACCTAAGTGGATCTTAGGGTCTTTGTTAGCCTTAGCTTCTGTAGATCTGTATATCCTGTTTGTCCCCCTTTCTCAGGCCCTCCACCTCTTCTGCATTTCTAATTTTTTTTGCTGATCTTGTATCAGCAAAGGATATCGCTATGCTGTTGTTGGTTACTTCATTGTCTGTCTCTTAGCATTGAAAATGAATAGGAATGGAGCTAATACTGTTCCTTTTACGACTTGCTGACGCTCTCTGAGAAAGTTATTGGTCCAATTTTCCACTGTGCCTTTTATTTCCATATCTCGTGTAACGCTAGGAATATCCTTCAGTAATGATCCACCTCTTTTTATTGCATACAAAGACTGAAATTATCCAAATTTATAAAGATTTCTAAAGGCATTCATAAGACTTTTCAGATGAAATGTTTGCTTAGGTTTTAAGATGATTTTTATTTTAGTTCGACTTCCATTGGCTCAAATTAAATTCTATGAAAGTCAATGCAGAGTTGTCGAATTTTATTATATTCTATCTGTTCTTTATTAACATTATTGAAAAATGATTTTTGGTAGTACATACATTTGAACATAAAAATAAACGTAACTTTTATATTAAAATATTTTCATGAAATATATTAGTTACTCCTTAAAATCTAAATTAGAAATATAATTGTACGATTTTTAATTATTTTGAGTTAAAATTGCATTAATTGAAACTTTTTAAGTAATTTTGTAAAATTAGTTTCTTATTACTTTTAGATAAATAATTTAATTAAATATTCTATTCACAATTACCTTGGAGTATGCTAATTGCTAAATTCATACATCAATATTTTGAAGGTTGTTTTTAAGCAATCATTAAAAACTATCTCGCAATAAGTAATAGGTTAGAGATGTTTTTTCTTCTGTTTTTAAGTAAATGTTTCGTGTGTGGGCTGTTCGTCTTTTGATTCTGATCTCTAAATCAAAATTAATGTACTCCTGGTTTCAGATTTGGGGAATCTGTACTTTTCTGCTCTCGTTTCTCTTCCCGCACTTTCATCTTCCATTTTAGATTTTCGTTTAGCGTAATTGTATCAATCCATTATTGTCAACATCGTGAAGAAATTGGTGACTTCTATGAAGTGATGTCTATTTTATGAAAGTTACTCGAATCAAATAGAATTTCATTAATGATAATTAGACGCGCTCGCTTCACTCGTCCTTCCAGATCGGTGCTTTCACATGCTCAATGTCGCAAATGTCACTGGTTAAAAGAAATCTAAAATAGAGACTATGGTAGAATTCTGCAAATTTGTCTCCGAAATTATATTTGCTCGAAGTAAAGTTTTTTTTAATAATTCTTATTTCGCCATCTTCAACCCCATACCTATGATAGAAGTAGGTCGAACATTTGTTTAAATTTTCGTACGTGCTTATATTTTATCAAGTAGGTACAACAGGTTACATATAATTTTTCAAATTTTTAGTTGATTTCGCTTGTGTTGAGATTGTGGAAGGGTTATTTAAGAAAACTTAGAGAGCGATTTTTTACCGCATAAAATGATTTTGTTCTTTAAATTCAAATTTCATCCGGGTTAAGATTTTAATTTGAAAACTTGCAATAAAGTAACTCCAACTTCATCCTTCCACGCAATAAAAATTGGTTGGTAGATAAATGGGTACCCTGGGTAGCCTAGTGGTTAAAGATGCTGGGCTGCCGATCGGAGGTCGTGAG
>JAJOZX010005243.1:0-25000 GCA_023014485.1 Bathynomus jamesi | reverse complement strand
ACGCCCTCTCCACCGGCGCCTTCGGCCACCCCCATTCCGGATCATGACCCGCCGTCACCCATGCGGGCCGCACGACGGAGGGGTAGGGGCCGCAAGCGCCGCGCCAGTGGTGACCCCGAAAGGTTCGAAGCCATAAGCCTCGCATCACCTTCCTCTCCCAAACACAAACACCCCCTTCGCCCTACCGCCCCGGTGTCCTCACCGTCCCACTGCGCAACCGTTATGCACGCCCCCCTGGGGTCCCCGACGGCCCTCGTGGTGGGGGCTGAGATACACCCCTCTCCGGCCCGGTCGATGGACCCACTGGAGGGGAACTCGCCCGCCTGGTCGGCGTGGTGGGACGTGCACGCCCCCGCGCTTGACCCGCCCCATCTCTCCTCGACCTGCCAATGCCTCTGGGTGAGGTATTATTTTCCACTCCCCCTCGTAGTCCTGCCTCCCCAGCACCTCCGGTGAAGGGAGGGGCATTCTGGATACCTCTCACATCCCCTTCTCTGCATCGCTCCCCCGGACGTCCGGGAGACTCCTCTTCTGGAGGACTTGCCGGCGTCTGGTTCCACATCGCCCCCTCGTCGGGGTGACCCTCGCCTTCGCCCTCGTTCGGCGTCCCTCGCTGAACTCCGGGGCTTTCCGATTCCCTCTTTAATCTCGGGCCGCCCGATCGGCCACCCACCCCCATAACCATCCTTTACGCTGACCTTCCTACCCCTCCCTATACCTCGCTCCTGCAGTGGAACATCCGCGGGCTCCTGGTAGGCCTCGAGAGTCTCTCCTCTCTCCTGGCCTCCAGGTGTCCGGCGTGTTTCTGCCTTCAGGAGACGATTCTGGGATCCCGTTCCCTCCCTCGAGTGTCCGGTTACTGCGGGCTCCCTTCCCCGCCTCTCGATGGGGGGGGGGGGGGGCGCCGCGGTCTTCGTGCACCGCTCCGTCCCTTTCCGCCCCCTCCCGCTCCGTACAGTCCTGCAAGCTGTGGCCGTGCGCCTTTCTTGGGGCGCCAGCTCACGGTCTGCTCTCTTTACCTCTCCCCTAACGTACGCCCTCCACCCGATTCTCTCCGTGACCTAATTCTCAGCTTCCCCGCCCTTTTCTGATTCTCGGGGACTTCAACAGTCGGGACCCGGCCTGGGGGGACGTTTGCTCCACCTTTCTCTCCGGGACCCTTCTCTCCCTTATGGACGAGCTCGAGTTCACCTTTCTGAACGATGGCTCCCCAACCTGCCTTCACTCGGCCCACGACAGTTTCACCTGTATCGACCTTTCCCTGGTTTCCCTCGAAATCGTGACGGAGTTCACCTGGGAGGTCCTGCCGGATTCTTCCGGCAGTGACCATTTCCCAGTGTGTCTTACCCGACCCGTCTCCTCCCCCCCACCTCTGTCCGCCCGCGCTGGCTGTTCGCCCGAGCAGACTGGGCCTCATACGCGAGGGGCACGGCGATCTCGCCATCAATTCCTGCCTTCCTGGAGAGTAAGATCCTCTCGGCTGCCGCCAGTTGCATCCCCCGTACCTCTGGCTCCCCCAGGCCGCGAAGCGTCCCATGGTGGACCCCAGAGTGCTCCCATGCCGTTCAGGAGCGGCGCCGTGCCGGCCGCCGCTTCTACCGGACCCGCCAGCTGGAGCACAAGATAGAATTTCAGCGCCTGAAGGCAGTGGCCCGTCGGGTCCTGAAACTGGCCCGGCGTACCTCCTGGCGGAGTTACGTGTCCGGGATCTCCTCCTCGACTGCCCCCTCGACTGTTTGGCGCAAGGTGCGTAGCTTTGAGGGGACCCGTGTCCCCCCTCGACCCCCGGTGCTTCGGGTCGGGGACGACGAGTTCGTGTCCGATCCGGAGGCCGTCGCGAACGCACTCGCGGCGCACTTTCGCAGCCATCTCCAGTTCCGATTCCCCCCACTCCCGCCGCGACCCACCGGAATTTCCACCTCATAGGGATGACCCCTATAATCACCTCTTCCACATGACAGAGCTTCGGGAGGCCCTCCGCCCCCGGCCCCGATAATATCCCCTATGACTTGTTACGGCACTCCACCCCTCTGCTCTCAGCTTTCTACTGGACCTCTATAACCGGATTTGGTTGGAGGGTTCATTTCCGGACCGATGGCGTGAGTCCATCGTCGTCCCCATCCCGAAGCCCGATAAAGACCCCTCACTCCCGTCGAACTATCGCCCCATTTCCCTAACATGCTGTGCCTGCAAGGTGATGGAGGCGATGGTCGCCTCGCGGCTGTCCTTTACCTTGGAGGCGAGTGACCAGTACCCTGCTACCCAGGCTGGTTTCCGGCGCTTCCGGTCTACCACCGACCCCCTCCTTCTCCTTAGCCATGACGTGCAGGAGGCTTTCTCCCGGCGTCAATTTGTACTCGCCGTCTTTTTCGACCTCCAGAAGGCCTACGATACTACCCGGCGGAGCGCGGTCTTCGACTGCTTACGCTCCCTGGGTTTCGTAGGCTTTCTCCCTTCCTTTATTTATAACTTCTTGTCCGCCCGTTCTTTCCGCGTCCGCATCGGTCTGACCGCTTTCCGTTGGAGGAGGGTGTCCCTCAGGGTAGTGTCCTTAGCGTCTTGTGTTTCTCACTCGTGATGAACACAGTCGCTACGGTCCTGCCTACATCCGTTCGTAGCTCCCTCTATGCCGATGACCTGGCTATCTATTGCTCTGGCCGCCTCCCGTCTTTGGCTGAACGTCGGCTCCAGCTAGCCATCAACGCGGTGGTTCGCTGGGCGTCCTCGGTTGGCTATGCTTTCTCACCCTCTAAGTCTTCCAGTATGCTTTTCCGTCCTCGGCGCCTCCGTCTGTCGCATACCTTCGCCTACCCTTGCCGGCACTCCTCTTCCCCTCGTCCCATCCGTTAGATTCCTGGGTATGACCCTCGACGGATTTTTCGGTTGGGTTCCACACCTTAGGCGGTTGCGGCAAACATCTCGCCGCACCCTCTCCCTTTTGGGTCATCTGTCCCACACGACCTGGGGGGCGGACAGGCGTACTCTGCTGCGCCTGTACACCTCCCTGGTGCAATCCCGTGTCGACTACGGCTGTGTGGTCTACAGCTCCGCCTCCTCTCCGGCACTCCGTATGCTGGATCCTCTTCTCCACCGTGGCCTTCGCCTGGCGTCGGGTGCCTTCCGCTCGTCCCCTGTCGCTAGTCTTCAGGTGGACTGTGGACACCCCCCCCTGCCCCTTCGCCGGGGCCTTCTCATGGCGAAGTGTTACCTTCGCATCTGCCGCCTTCCGATGTCCCTACTCTTCTCCGCGATCTCCCAGGCGCTACCCCGGCCTGACACGTGGCATTTCGCTGCCTCTCTGGCCGAGATTTTCTCGTCCCTGGGGATCCCCCCACCCTCTATTCTGCCGTTCTCCTTCGATCTGTCGCCCCCCTGGCGGACCACCCCTATCTGCCGTTGCCAGGCGCTCCGTGGCCTGCGTAAGGAGTCTCTTCCTGCCGTCCTCCGGTCTTCTTTTCTGGCCCATCTTCCCGTCCATTCGGACGACGTTCCCGTCTACACCGACGGCTCGCGCTCCCCTGCAGGTGTCGCGGCCGCCGTCTTCTCTCCGTCATTGTCACTACCTCCCGGGGTATCCCCCTGCCGGTTCAGGCCTCCATCTTTTCCGCGGAGCTCTTTGCCCTTCTGGAAGCCCTCCGTCTGGTATCGGGTTGTTCGCGGTCCTCCTGTACCATTTTTTCGGACTCGCTGAGCGCCCTTCAGGCGCTCGAGCGCTATGATTCCCCGGACCCCCTCGTACGCCTTATTCAACAGGAGTACCATGTCCTGCACACCGTTCACCGGATCCGGGTCACCTTCTGCTGGGTTCCCGCCCATGTTGGTGTTTCCGGTAATGAGGCGGCGGACCGCATAGCCCGGTCCGCCGCCTCGCTGCCTCCCCTCCCCCGCCCGCTCCCCTTCTCAGACTATGTGCAGGTCTTTCGTTCCTTTTACGACCGCATGTGGCAACAGTCCTGGGACGATGCCACCGGAAATAAACTCTGGTCCATCCGCCCCCGTCTGTCATATTGGGTGTCCTCTTTCCACCGCTCCAGACACAAAGAGGTCGTCCTTGCGCGGCTTCGCATCGGCCATACGCGCCTCACGCACGGCTATCTTATGTTCCGGCAGGAGGCTCCTCGTTGCGCCTCCTGCCAGTCGCCCCTCACCGTCTCTCACATCCTTGTGGAATGCCCCACCCTGTCGTCAGTACGTCGTCGCGCCTTCCGTTCCTTTCTGATTTCCCCCTCCCCGAACGTTTACGCCTTATGCTCGCTGAGAGCCTCTCTTCTCGCTTGACCGTCTTTTCCTCTTCCTCTCCCAATCTCGCATCCTATCTGAGCTTTAGGTGACTTCTCACCTGTAGTCCGCTGTTCTCCCTTTTCTAGTGCCTTTTCTCCGACTCCGTTTCTCTTTCTCGTATTCCGCCTCGCCATGATATCCGCTACCGTATAGCGGGAAGTGGCGGTAAACGCCCCAATACAAAAAAAAATAAAAATATATGTATATATGTATATATATATATATATGTATGTATATATATATATATATATATGTATGTGTATTATAATATATGTATGTATATATATATATATATGTATGTATGTGTATATATATATATATAATATATATATATATATATATATATATATATATATATATATATATGTATGTATGTGTATATATATATATATATATATATATATATTTATTTTATTTATTTATTTATTTTATTTATTTTATTTATTTTATTTATTTATATTTTTGGCTGTTATTAAAAGTCAACCATGAAGTGTAGAAATCCAGTGTTGTTCCATTTTACAGAGAAACTCATTAAGTTTTTTCTGATAACAAGTTTTGACAAGTTTTTTCTTTACAATACGCGGGTGACAGACATTGATGATTTAAAAGCAAGAATCACAGCTGCTATTGAGCGAATTGATGTGGATATGCTGCAGCGTACATGGCAACATTTGGATTATCGATTGGATGTTTTGCGAATCACTGATGGTGCACATATCGAAAGTTTGTAACAACGTTACTTTAATAAAAGAAACTTTTGAAAATACAGATTCTAAATAATCTTGTTTAAGAATTTTACGCGTGTTATCAAGAATTTTATTAAAAGATGAAATTGTACAGATAATTTTCGGACACACTGGAATTTCTAAAAAACTTGTCAAAACTTGGTATCAGAAAAAACTTAATGAGATTCTCTGTAAAATGGGACAACACTGGAATTTTACACTTCATGGTTGACTTTTAATAACAGCCAAAACTTGTACAGATAATTCTCGGACACCCTGTATGTGTGTGTGTGTGTGTGTGTGTGTATATATATAGTAGCATTGATGGTATGGATTTCAATAAAATATTTTTAGAATTAAAATAATTATCTAGTTTTATTGAAAAATATGTAAAATATGGTGGTCCAAATTATTAAGCAAGTGGTCTATTTACGGATCTAAATGGTGAAAATGGGTGAGGATGATGATTTGATCTCACCTGAGAAAAGAAAAAGTCAAGCTACTCGCTGAAAATATCAAATCTATTGAAATTTGCGAAGCAGCTTGGCAGGGATCATCGAACTCTAGCGGAGGGTACTAAACTGAGGTAGCGAAGTGATTAAAGAACTATAAGAAAAGTGACAAGGTGGCAGAGATCTGTAATCAAGCGCGAAGTTGCAAAGCATCCATTGTCCTCGAGTAAAGAGGTGTTTGAGCAGGTTAGCATATGTACCAAAAACATCTCTATGTAGATTCCTCCAAACAATTGGCAAGACGTGTAAGCCTACAATTCATCTACCATTAACACCGAGGAACAAGAAACAGCGTGTTGAATGGGTGCTTCAGTACATGAACAGATTTTAAGATTATTTTTCACAGATGAATGCAGAGCAACCCTTGATGGACCTGATGGTTGGTCAAGAGGGTAGAGACTGACTCTCAGCAACCCATCATCGAGATTAAGACGCCAATAACGTGGAGGTGGTGTCATGTTTTGAGCAGGATTGATAGGCAAAGAAGTTGTTAGCCCACACGGTGCTCGATAGTGTTAAAATGAGTGCCCAGTCTTACACAAACTTTCTAAAAGGAAACCTCGTTTCATAGTAAAGATAGACCAGTGAACAATAGTCTTAACCCTACAAAAAAATTCAGGACTTAAAGGGTTAAGTTATGAATGCGTGTATTTGAAACGTTAGCAATTTGTACCAGTCGTCCTTAAAGGGTTAAAATCTGTTTTCATGTACTGAAGCACCCATTCAACACGCTACTGCTTGTGCATGGGTGTTAATGGTGGCTGAATTGTACGTTTACACGTCTTGCCAATTGTTTGGAGGATTTTACATAGAGATGTTCTTGGTACATTATATATGCCAACCTGCTCAAAAACTCTTTACTCGAGGACAATGAATGCTTTGCAATTTCGCGTTTGATTACAGATATCTGCCGCCTTGTCACTTTTCGTATAGCTCCTTTATCACTTCGGTACCTCGGTTTAGTACCCTCCGCTACAAACTTCTTTACAGTTAGACGATTCCTGCCTAGCTGCTTCGTAATTTCAATGGATTTGATATTTTCAGCGAGTAGCTTGAATATTTTTCTTTTCTCAGTTGAAGTCCAAATCATCTTTCTTACCGATTTTCACCATTTAGATCTGTAAATAGACCACTTGCTTAATAATTTGGAACACCCTATTTTTCAATAAAACGAGATTTTAATTATAAATATTTTATCAAAATGAATACCATCAATGCTGCTATATAAGATTATTATTTACTATAAATTTCATTGGAATCGGTAAAAACATTTTCAAAACAGAGAAAATGTAATTTGCTGAATAATTTGAAACAGCCTTTTTTTTGTAATCCATGATCTACTTTAACTTAAAAAAGAACGAAGTGTGGGATCTTGTTGGAGTAGTTCTTGCTTTAATTAATTCCCATCTATGGTAAAGGCGTTAAATGATTCCCAATATTTCCTAACCTAACAATTTGACCGAAAGTCGGAATGACGTTGTCGGAGTAAATCTGCTTTTACGTAAGAATATATTTCTTTGTTAGTATGACGCGAGTCTGATTGCGTCTATACTGAAAAATAAAATATAAATGCTTTCACATAATGTAGATTTAATATTCACTACAAAATGACACTGCCTTTCTCATTTTCTTACTAGGTAGTAAGGGATATTTTACTAAAAGATGTGGAAGCTGCGCGCATTAATGAGAAGTCGTGAGGGAGTAGTAATTTAAATTTTCTTTTCTTATTTCAGTGACGAAATCCAGTTCAGGGTCGAAGCAAGACGAGATCTTCAGTAGTATATTGGTCGGACAAGTACAGACCCCGCAAGCCACCTACTTGAACATAATCCATACGGACTTGGGGATTTTATAAACACCATGTATTTATTTCAGTGAAAACTCAGCAAAAAGGGTAAAATTCAATAACAATATAATAGAAGGCATACATTTAATGAATACTTAAGCATATGATTCTAAATGAGCACCATCAGTGTCTCTACAGAGTTCGATTCTGTCAGCAGCATGGCGGAACACATTTTGGAGCATGACGGGGGTTATTTTTGTAACGGCTGTTACGATACGAGCATGTAAATGTCCCAGCTTCATTCAGATGGCATTTTAAACACCGTAGTCTTTCAAAAAGATGGGGCACTTTGTCAGTACGCAAACATTTTTCGGAAGTACCTAAATGAACAATTTCCAAATCGGGTGGAGGCAACAGGCCCTGAGGGGCTCGATCTCCAGACCTGACGCCCTTGGATTTCTCTGCATGGGGCTTTATCAACTCGAGCGTCTATCAAACGAGGGTTACAGATCTGCAAGATTTACGTGCTCGTATAATAACAGCAGTTACAAAAATAATCCCTGTCATGCTCCAAAATGTGTTCCACAATGCTGTTGACATATTCGAACTCTGTAGGGATACTGATGGTGCTCATGTAGAATCAGAAGGTATATATTTAATGAGTACTTTAGCATATATTGAATTTTACCCTTTTTGCTAAGTTTTCACTGTAATAAATAGGGACTTCATAAGCACCCTGTACATCTAAACTGCCTCTGGAACGGACACTTCCGAAAATAGTTCATAGCTCCATATTCAACATCTACAAGGCTTCGATCAATAAGCGAACTTCACCATACGAACTCATTTTTTGGGAAAGAATCGCGTTCAAGATTGTGAAGGAAGTGGGTAGTACTTAAGACAGACATAGAATCCTTTCGTGTATAAAAATATATTTCAACTTCATTTGGCGAGGGGAATACAGAAAATAAAGTACGGCTGTTTGAATATATATGTATTGTCATAAATATTATTTAGGAAGTTCTTGTGGTGTATGAGTATAGTACTTAATTTATGCACTTATCACTCGTAGAAATAAGGTGCTTCTGTGCCAGTCTTACAAGAACGCTTACATTTGGCGAGACGAATACTGAAAGATCTCCTTTCAGAAAGTCAAAGTACTATGGTGAACAGTACACATCATTTAAGTCAGTTAGAAAACAAACTAAAAGATCAGCCGAATATCTAAACTTGATGCATTAATGGCGAAGATATTGAAAATGAGGTCTTTCAGTAATCATTTTTCTTGTAAGACTGCAGGGGGAAGCAACTTATTTCCGTTCGTGACAGTATGCAGTTTTAGTACTATAATCATAGTTTCACTCGAACAACTTCCACGCATTTATAAAACTATACAGCAGTATCAGCCACTCCGCAGTGGGTATGATGAGGTCTAAAGTGTTCCTGCTTGTGAGCGGATTGATTCATTACTGGTAGTGATGATTTCATTTGTACCTGCAATAAATAAAAAATAATTTTAGTTGTATTTTTGTTTCTTATTTACCCGCCTTGTGAGCGCTTTGCTAACATAAATGTCTTATCCACAACACGCTCGTACGGGTGTAAAATAATAGCAGGAAAGAGAAAGGTTAAGAACAGTTCAAACTGATAACTCTGAGAAGTTAATATCACGTACAGTTGCAATCATTATACTTCGGACACTCTTGAGAACAGACATCTGGCATATATTTTTGTGTACTATGAACGATTGTAACATTATGAATGTTTGTTCAGTGAGTAGTGGTTGATTGATTCATTGTCAATGTCTTTAGAATAATATTTTCATTCATCACACTGGTTTACATATTACTAAGGAAACATAAATGAACAAGTAAATATAAAATCAAGGGATATATATATATATATATATATGCTGCAAACCCACAAGGAAAAAGAAAAACGATTCCAAGGCCTTTCGTGTATTCAAAGCTACACCTCGTCAGGGAATGAAGTTAAAAGGCGAGAAGCCCATATATATATACAACGTACAGGAAAAACAAAACAATTAGCACATACTTAACAAGGGTTAATGAGAGGCAAAAGAAATTTTAACATGATATCGTCAATTTTATAAGTCCCCGAGCTGTTATTGAAATTGTTTTTAAAATGAATAAATGCACATTCTAGAATATTTCGTTCTATTATATCTCTGTTTTTAACAAGCGCTTTAGAACTATCCCACTTGATGCTATGGTTACATCTATACATATGGTTAAATAAAGCATTGGAAGTACTAGCTGTTCTACAAGCATATTTATGCTGTTTTACCCTAATATCTAACGTTTTACCGGTTTGGCCTATATATACTGAGTTACATTGTGTACATCCGATCGAATACACACAACCAACAACATTATCAGGGCTATTCTTTATTAGGCGTGATTTAACAGTATTATTATACTTAAAGATTACATTAATGCCAATTGCTTTAAGTACAGTTGGAAGGTATTGAAAATTAACATGGTAAGGTAGGCTAAGGATATTTTTACGCTGAAATTCCTTTACAATTACATTATTATAATACCTATTCTTGGCTTTCTTAAGACAGTTATCTAAAAATGAAATAGGATAACATAATTTAGTACCAGGAAGTGTTATAGTGAAAAAGTCATCCCAAAATCCCTGCTTGGAACACGATACCGTATGTTGGACGATACGCCGTTCGGTGACACCGAAAGGATTATTTTAAAGAAACATATTAATATAGCCCGCATTGAAGTGAAGAACGCCTTCAGAGAGTCCGAAGTAAGAAAAAATATATTTTTTTTCCACCGTTCCTCATGCGTGGAGAAGTACACTTTTGGATGATATTTACAACAACTTACGTAGAAGATGCAGAACTCAGAATAGGAAATTAAACAATAGACTGGAGGATTTAATTCATAATAGTTACTGGACTAAAAAAAGTGATTTTAGTAATATTGTTAACTTGTCGTCCCAAGAACTAGACTTCAATATGAAATGTGCGTTAGGTTTTGGATTAGGTTTCTCAGTCCCAAAAAAGCCCAGCAGTTTACTGATTGCTAAGTCTTTTATTAATTTTGAAAAACACAGTAATATTTCCGAAAGTGAGGTGACTTTAGCAAAAGGTTGTGTGTATAGTGCTTTTAATACGAAGTTTGAATCGAATTATCCTTTGAGGTTTGAAAAAGCCCTAAAAACACTGAAAAATAATGATTCATTACATATTACTAAAGCGGACAAATCCAATTCGATCGTCATCATGGACAAAAACAGTTATGTTGAAAAGATGAATACGTTATTAAGTGATCGTGACACGTACAAACCTCTAAATAGAGACCCATTGGAGGATGTTAATAAAATGTTTAACAGAAAATTAAGAGAAATATTAAAAAATAACTATAATGGGCTTTCACAGCAGTTTCTTAGTATTAATTCGTCACTACCATATCTGTACGGCTTAGTAAAAACACACAAAGTTAATAATCCCATGAGGCCTATTGTTAGCTCAGTGGGCTCCGTAACCTATAAGCTATCGAAATGGTTAGTTAGTTTATTAACACCATTAGTTGGCTCTGTTTCTGAGTCACATATTGTAAATAGCATGGATCTTATTGACAAACTGAAGTTCCCTAATGACCCTAATTTCAAATTGGTAAGCTTCGATGTATGCTCGCTATTCACAAAAGTCCCTGTTGATGACCTACTTGATTTCTTAAAAGATAAGATTTCTGAATATTCTTTCCCTGTTCAACACAACACTCTTATTGAGTTAATTAAGCTGTGTGTCAAAGATTGTAAATTTCAGTTTGAAAATAAGTTTTATGTTATGTCGTTTGGATTGGCTATGGGAAATCCCCTTTCACCTGTACTAGCTAATTTATATATGGAATTTTTTGAAAGTAGAATTTTGCCTACGATTGTTAATTTTAACCTGGTTTGGTACAGGTATATAGATGATATTTTATGCCTTTGGCCTAATAATTTGGATGTGGACTTATTTCTTGGTAGGCTCAACAATTTAGCCCCATCTATTAAGTTTACAGTTGAAAAAGAAAATGAGGGAAGCCTACCTTTTCTTGATCTAAAAATTTGGAGATGCTCTAATCAGTTCAAATATGAAGTCTACCGTAAGCCTACTAATAATAACTCTTACGTGCATTTTTATTCTGACCATCATCATTCGATTAAATCCTCTATTTTCTCTGCTATGTTTCTTCGAGCATTGAGAGTTGTCAGTCCTGAATTTTTAGATTCCGAGTTATGCAATATCATGAATATTGGTACTAAATTATGTTATCCTATTTCATTTTTAGATAACTGTCTTAAGAAAGCCAAGAATAGGTATTATAATAATGTAATTGTAAAGGAATTTCAGCGTAAAAATATCCTTAGCCTACCTTACCATGTTAATTTTCAATACCTTCCAACTGTACTTAAAGCAATTGCATTAATGTAATCTTTAAGTATAATAATACTGTTAAATCACGCCTAATAAAGAATAGCCCTGATAATGTTGTTGGTTGTGTGTATTCGATCGGATGTACACAATGTAACTCAGTATATATAGGCCAAACCGGTAAAACGTTAGATATTAGGGTAAAACAGCATAAATATGCTTGTAGAACAGCTAGTACTTCCAATGCTTTATTTAACCATATGTATAGATGTAACCATAGCATCAAGTGGGATAGTTCTAAAGCGCTTGTTAAAAACAGAGATATAATAGAACGAAATATTCTAGAATGTGCATTTATTCATTTTAAAAACAATTTCAATAACAGCTCGGGGACTTATAAAATTGACGATATCATGTTAAAATTTCTTTTGCCTCTCATTAACCCTTGTTAAGTATGTGCTAATTGTTTTGTTTTTCCTGTACGTTGTATATATATATGGGCTTCTCGCCTTTTAACTTCATTCCCTGACGAGGTGTAGCTTTGAATACACGAAAGGCCTTGAATCGTTTTTCTTTTTCCTTGTGGGTTTGCAGCATTCATTCATTTCACGTGTTTTATTGTGAAATTCATCCCATATATATATATATATATATATATATATATATTATATATGAAATTAATAAAAAAAATGGTCTTGTCTACTAAATGCTCTGTTTCACCTCTGAAGGTTTTTTTTTTTTTACTTACATTATTGCGCCCTGAGCAAATTCCAAATTGATTTATTTAGTTATTTATTTACACTTAATATTGAACATACTCGGATATTATTTTGTTATAACAGACAGAAAAACTTAATAGATACGAATACACACACAAGCGGTTTATGAACGAAAAAGGGTTTTGATGCATCAAAACACTAACATTACCAGATTGAGGGATATCTGTAGGTTTCATACGTCACTGCTTAGAATATCTTCCAGTTGGCAAATGGACGACAGCTGAATGGATATTACTGGTATGGCACTGTTATATCCGAAGAAAATGCTATTTCTAGATCAACAACATTGATATATTAGTAAATAGTCAGTGACAAATACCATTTAGAAACAAAGAAAGCTTTGTATTGAGGCAGCATCATAAATACATATAATTGTTTCGTATTAAGTTCCATGTTACAACTTCAATGTTGAACTACTGCAGCTGTGACTCGGCGCTCTCTCACCTCAAAGGAGAGAATTATAGAAAATAAAACTATTACAGTGATTCATATCAATAAACATACCCATTTAAACGATGATTTTTGACAATTTTTGCAAAGGTCACTGCAATTTTGCAAAGGCACTATATATATATATATATATATATATATATATAATATATATGTGTAGAAATATACGAGTATTATGTTCATAAAATTTTAATAATTATTCTCATGCTCAGTAAAATTAAGTTTCCTGTGCTTTTTGCAAGGTGGGTGGGTTAATTTCCATTTCGAGATTAACCAAAATGGGTAGTCACAAAAGGTTTTCGCAATCCAACAATTCCACCCGACTTTTAACATATCACGTGACACCACATGACGTTATGACAGAGGCGTTAACATGTATGGTGAGTCGGTGACTAAGCTTACACTATTCCTGAATCTCATCGAAGCAATGACTGTGCAGAATGGATTATCACCACCAGAAAATTCGTGAAAGGGGAAGAAACATCGGAATGAAGGAGCGCGGACTGTCCCCAACTCAAATTACAAGAGAACTGGGAGTTTATAGGAACATTGTTCACATGTGGTTGAAGAGTTGACAAGAGGAAGGGAATCTACGAGATCACCGCAGAACGGGAAAACTTTCGACTGACAACTGCTGTGGATGATCGGATGATTTGCGATGTTGCCGAAGCCCATCCCTTTACCAATGCTGTTCCATAAAGGAACAATGGCAGCTTGATGTTTCGGCAATGACTAAGGCGGCGGCTACATGAAGTTGGGTTACACCATCGGAGCCAAACTATGAAGTAGTAGTTAATATCAAGTAGCAATATCGAGAATAGAGACTTCAATTTGCTCAGCAACATGTTGACAAAGGGCTCAACTTTTGCAGTAGAGTAATATTTACCGACGAAAAAACCTTTTCCTCCACATCACATGGCCGTTTTCATTGTTGGAGGAGGAATAATACTTTACATACTCAAGAGCACACTTACAGTATAAGGAAGCACGTAGCGGTCATGTCACCTGTAACATGTGGGGATGGATTCATCTGTATAGTGGAGGAGAGCTCAACAAAATAGAAGGGAGGTTTACTGTAGACCAGTATATAGAAATATACGAAGACGTTATGCTTCCTTCTGTGAGTGCATATTTTCTGCCATTTCCTGAGCGAATCATTTTTATGAAAGGTTTCCAATTCACAAGGCACGGATCGTCACACGCTGGTTCAGTGAGCAAAGAAATATCGACCTTCTGGATTGGCCAAGAAAGGATTGTGAAATCAATCCCATCGAGAATATATGGACCAATATTGTAAATGTGTGGGATCCAGTGGATGAACGAACAACGGACCAGCTTTTACAACATACATTTAGTGAGTGGGAAGTGCTGAGGAGGAATCAACAGCTGGTATATAATCATGTTGCCTCTGTACCATATCGACTGCAGGAAGTCGGACAAAAGTAGTGGCAGACAAGATATTAAATTTGTTGTGTCCATGTATAAAATCTCTCAAATACAATAGTAATTATGAACGCGTAGCACCTTCGCAAAATTGTCAAATATCATCGTTTAAATGGCTCTCTGCTTATTGATATGAATCACTGTAACAAGTTTTATTTTTCGAAATTCTTTCCTTTGAGGTGAGAGACCGCCAAGAGTCACAGCTGCAGTGGTTCAACATTGAGGTCGTAACATGGAACTTGTTAATACGAAACAATTATATGCATTTATGCTGCTGCCTCAATACAACACCTGCTTCGTTTCTAAATGATATTTCTCACTGACTGTCTACTACTATATCAGTGTTGCTGATCTAGAAATAGCATTTGCTCCGGACATAAGGCCATATCAGTAGTATCCATTCAGCTGTCGTCCATTTGCCAATTGGAAGATATTCTATTCTAGGCAGTGACGTATGAAACCTACAGATACCCATCAATCTATTAATGTATTACAATTTAATATGCATTAAAACACTTTTTCCATTCATTAACCGCCTATGTATGTAGTATGTATATATCAAGTTTTTGCTCTGTCTTTGTTATGAAATAATATCTGAATCTATGTTCAATATTAAATTTAAATAAATAAAATGGAATCAATTTGGAATTTGCTCAGGGCGCAATAATACCTACAACGGCTTTGTTTTTATATATTGAAATTTCAATTTGTTCAGGATGACAGGCTTGCCAATACCATGAACATTGTCATCACGTCCGAAGGTTTTTTTTTTGTTTTTAAAAGACCATTTGTTTATTCACTTCATTGTTAATATATATCCCCTTCTTGAATTTATATTTACTTATTTATGTTTCCTTAGTAATATGTAAACCAGAGTGATGAATGAAAATTATTTCAACCAACCAATCGGCGTTCACTCCCTAAACATTCATTCATGAAACGTTACAACCGTTTTAGTACACACAAATATATGCCAGGTGTCGCTATCTATTATGAAGAGTGTCCTAAGAATAATGAGTGCGACTGTACATCGGATTGACAGAATAAGAAATCATGGTGTTCACGAGTCAGTAAGTGAAAATTTAGGAGGTAGTTTGGAATGGACATGTTGAAAGAATGGAAGTTTAAAGTTGTGAAAAGCGTGTACGAGAGTTTTAAAAGGTAGAAGGAAGAGAGGAAGGCCATCATGATGAACATGGTGAATGACTACGTGAGTAAACGTGGATTTAATATGGGTGATGCACGAAGGTGGCTGGAAGAGGGTTGTTTGAAATATATTAGTGGGGACTATTTTCAATCCTGTAAGTGCCACCACGTATGCTGAATGAAGGGCCATTTAAGTAGAGAAATCAGCCACGTCGGGGAACGCTGCTCCACCAGCATACATGCGCGAATTGGTGTGCGTGCTTTAGTCTCTACATTATTTCTTCACGACCTTCAGACTTTCGCATCCGAGCTATTTCTGCCTTCTCACCCCAATCCATTGGAAAACATGATTTTGTTTATACATGTTTTTCAATTTCGCTTTTTACTTTTGTCAATTAATTTTTATATTAATTTCTAAAAGTTTGCATACGTTTCTTTGGAATGAATATGTAACTAAAATTTCAAAAACGAATCCTCTTGTTTTTAGGACTTTTGACAAAGTAAATGCACATATCTCCAACACTTATTTAAACATGCCCTTGTGATAATGGGTGCACAAGTTATTTAAACAACTGAAAAATAAGAAATCCTCTCGATGGCTTTGCTTCGACTCTCGACTTAGTTTCGTCCGAAAATGTCTTTAGATTTAGAAGAGGGTTAAAGGATTAAAACTTTCGCAAACCACGAAATATGTCGTTACACACTCGGATTCGCGTTTATGTTAAGAGCCAAGTCATATTTGATTGATGAATAATAATACTGATCACGGTTAACTTCGTTCTTAACGGCAAAGGTCGCATGACGGAGGGGACCTACAGCTTTACGAGGAATCTGAACCGTCAAAGGGTCACCACGAGAATGCAAAGGATGGTCACCCATTCAACTATTTCCTTGACCCAACGTCGCTTAACTTCTCTGGTTTCACCGGATGCGGCGTTACTATGTGGACGCATGTGGACGTTTGAGTACGGAGAACATCTTTGGACACGAAAGGGTTGTATTATATTCCAACAAAACAATATTGAATTTACATACATATATTATCAAAAATATAATTTCCCAACGAATTGAGGCGAGAAGACAAACAACCTGGATAGTGAAGAGCAGAAAGTAAACTGTACACACCCATCCACACAGCCGTCCTGATGGATCATTGCCCCATCCACCTACAGAGCAAAATTCCACACCTATGACACTTCATACCCCATGCGTGGTGGCGCTTCCAGGGATTGTCAAAAATAAACGAGTCCCAAACTTAGTTACGGCGAACAAACCACTTCCATTCTAATTAACCTTTAGCCACTTTGTGCGCATCATCCAGCTCAAATTCACGTTTATTCACGCACTCATTCACAATGTCCATCCATCATCTCTGCTTTCGTCTCCTACCTTCGCAAACACTCGTGTACATTCTTCTCAACTCTGTCATCTTCCATTCTTTCAATATGTCCAAATCCCCTCAACACACTTCCCTCAATTTTTTCACTTCCACTGACTACTGAACACTACATCCTTCCAGAACCACACGATTTGTTACTATCAATCCGACCCACGCCACACATGCTTCTCAGATTATCCATCTCAAATGGCTTCAACTCACGATTTCTCCTTTTCATGCCATTCCACCGTTTCACACCCATACAAAAGCGTCGGTACTAACACACCTTGTAAAGATCTAGCAGCATTTCTATCCAGTCTCCTCTTCCAGCGCACCCGCCACTTTTCTTCCTTGATTCGTCCACAGCGTACCTCTTTTGTTCAATCGGATTTAAGTTTTAAAATATTTTCTTACTTTGATTAGTCAGCCTTGGAGCAAATGAAACATAGTCCTTGGTTGAACAATTTAGTTTCTTATCCTGTGTTCTGAATACATATTAGCGAAATGTACAGGCCACGCCTCCGTAGTCAGAGATTTCTGCGAAAGTGGCAAACATTGTTAGGCAATATTCTGCAACTATTCCAATAAAATATATAGTATTTATATCCTTAGGCTAGAGTAACTGATCTATTCATAAGCCGAAGACTATTTAATAAAACGGATTTTTTCAATTTTATGGGAACCACCATTTTTTTAAAATAAATACACGATTTTGCAGCATTTTTTATGCCGATTCCAAATATATTATTCTTTTTCAGGAGAAATAAAAAATAAAGTTATAGTCGATAAATATTTATTATTTATATATGCCATGCCACGATGACGTCATTTGTACGATAACGTCATCGTAAGCGCTCAGTTAGGGCCTAATAGCCTATTTCTAATAGTTCAAATCAGTTGTTAATTTACCTTGAATGAAAATATTTGCTTCGACTTGACAATATGGAAAATTATAACCTAATTTGGCTAGCAAGAAATATCACATGTGAAGAAGATTCATTAAAGTTTTTACAACAGAATGATGTTATTCCTAAAACCAAACAATGTAATAAAAAACACGAAATGTCGATAACCAAAAGAAGCGACAGTAAATGCTCAATGGAATGGCTGTGCTCAAAACAAACATGCCGAGAAAAGGTGTCTGTACGCAAGAATACTTGGCTAGAGGATTCAAAACTACCTCTTGAAACTATAATTTCATTAATGTATTGTTGGTCTCAAGAGTATACAACGATCAAATTTTGCGAAAAGGAATTCGGCATCTCCCATGGAACAATCGTGGATTATAACAATTACTTTAGAGAGGTAATTAAGTTTTAAACAATTAACCTAACCTAACCAAACTTAAACTATGCAATATATCTATTTCAATTTCAGGTGTGTGCTGAACAACAACTGAAGTCCCTACCGATCATCGGAGGGGAAGACATGCATGTTGAAATTGATGAAACATGCTTTTCGAGAAGAAAATACAATCGGGGTAGAACATTGCCACAACAATGGGTATTCGGCGGTATATGTCGCGAAACAAAAGAAGTGTTTCTGTATGCCGTTCCAGATAGAACCAGTGAAACATTACTCGACTGCATTAAAGCAAGAATACACCCAAAAACAACTATTACACTGGTCAACACTCATTTTATTGCCAATCATATTAGAGTGATTTTGGGGTAGCTTTGTGGTGCTGATTCCGAATATGACATCGGTTTTGCTAGATTGGCTCTAATTTATGAGATAATTGGTACCCCATTGAAACACGTAAAAATGCAAAAAATATAATGTTCAGGCGGAGCCTACTTACAAATCGCATTGAAATTGTCTCAAATCATACAAAAGTAAACACATGAAATACATAATGGCATTTTATTCGGTCTCACCATCTAGAATGTTCCGGTAGTTTCCCATATGCACAGGTTATGGTTACGTTTCCTATTAATTGAGGGTATTCATTATCTCAAGAACTAGAGCCAAATCGGAAAAACTACTTTCATTTTGGAATTCAGCAACCCCAAAATACCCTAAATTCGTACGAATTTCCTTGGCAACGAAAAAAAAATGTTTTTTTGTTGACCTGTGTTATCAGCGACATGTGGAAGGCATATAGCAACATAACAAAACTTGATGGATTCTACTTTACGCATCATGCCGTCAATCATTCTAAATGTTTTGTTGATCCCGACACGAGTAACCACACTCAAAACATCGAAAGTTTGTGGCATTCCTTAAAACTAAGGAACAAACGTCTAAGTGGTACAAAACGTGAGATGCTGGATTCATATCTATGCGAGTTCCTTTGGCGACATCGTAATAAAAACAGACTTGTTAATGCAAATTTTGAATATTTTTCATTTTATGAGAAAATAAAGAAATATCGTATAAATAATAAAATATTAATGACTAACTTTCTTATTTTGTATTTCTCCTGCAAAAGAATAATATATTTGGAATCAGCATAAAAAAATGCTTCAGAACTATATTTATTTTTAAAAAATGGTGGTTCCCATAAAATGTAAAAGAACCAATAAAACCTCCAAGGAGCATTTTAAACTGCTCATTTATTTTGTACTTTACTAGAAATGCCATAATTATTTTATGACATAGAATACTGTATAAAGGCAAGTTGTTTAGTTATTGTGCATTTCCCTAAATGTACAGAGCCAGTTCAAGAAAATATCTTCTTTTGTACTTTCTCTCATTGTATATGACTTCAAAAATAAATATGCTAAGTATGTAACATTAATTTCCACTTAAGAAGCAACCAATAATAAATAATTAGCCCAAAGAACGCATATAGTGCCAGTGGTTAGTTGCCAAATGCAGTTAAAAGATTTTATGTGGGTGGTAGTTATTGTGAAGAATTTAGGAGTTGAATGACTACCTCATTATTAATCCTATTAATTAATATTGGAGTACGAGATGGCTCTGTGCGGAGTATACAAGATCATCTTTGCCGTGTGTGTGTGTGTGTGTGTGTGTGTGTGTGTGTAACGAAACATTTAATACTTTCATACTAATGCTCCTCTCAGAATTGTCGAGCAAGGTTTTTTCATCGAGACAGTATCATGGGAAGTACTTCAACTTCTAACTGAGAATATCGGCATAAAACAGGATACCTACTACGTTTATTTGAAGTGTCAAAAGATAAACTTATCAAAGTCAACTTGGATGGTCTCCAGTTCAACTGGCAAATTCTAGAACTGTGAAAACGTCAAAGTATAAACTCATTTTGTGGACATTTAATCCTTTACATGCGAGTTGGGTTCTTTTGAAATAATTAAATTCACGAAGTTTTTGTCGGCTAACAATATGAAAAGTAATTTAGAATTCAGGAATGCAAATTCAATCAATGGCAGCCTACCAACGAGGATAGGCCCTAAATTAGAGAAGTTAAGTGGTGATGCTCTTGCGTGTTTTCACTGTACTTTAAAATACAGGGTGTCTCAAAAGTCACTATCTATTTCGGTGACATTAGATGTTTTTTTTAAAAATGCTATGCTGGCATAAAGATATGTACTTCTGGTGCAAATTTGTGTATTTAAAAAAAGTTAATTGGTTTATTATCTTGACATGCTTGAACAATTCCTCGAACCTCAACTTCTTACAGATGGCATTCTTGACACAGTAGTTTTTCAGCAGGATGGAGCACCGTGCCATTATGCAATAATTGTACGTGATTATCTTGACAGACGCTTCCCCGGTCGCTGGATTGGTCGTGGAGGAACACAACCATGGGCAGCACGTTCACCCGATTTAACACCATTAGATTTTTTCGCCTGGGGTTTCATTAAGTCTAAGGTGTACGCTGGTAGAAGAATTAGTGATGTAGCCGAACTTCGAAAGCGTATTACCGATGCAGTTCAGAAAATAACACCTCAAATGCTGGAAAGTGTGTTTCGGGAAACAACTTATCGCTTTGAGCTCTGTAGAGACACTGATGGTCGCCATGTGGAGACATAAATAAATAGCACTAATTCTTTGTGGCACTTACTTTGAAATAAATAAATTTTTCATGTCTTAAACCAGTTTTTCGTAATTCCTATTATTTTTCAAAATAGATAGTGACTTTTGAGACACCCTGTATAATAAAAATCAATGTAAACAAACTTCCGAGTCTGCATCCTTACTGACAATTGGATCTAATTTTAGACAGATTTCAATTTTGCTTTGGCATTTTGCAAACGGTGCATGTTAATAATGGAAGGGAGAGTGCATCTCTTGAAATGGCTTCAATATATATAACTATCCTTACATAGAACTGAATTTAAATAAGTCACACGCCTGTAATTTGCCTTTCGATTTGGGGTTATCGAGGACTAATTTTATTTGCAATTTTTAATAAAGTTCATCTAAAGACGTTGAAATACAGGGTGATAAAAATAAAAGGCCGTTCGCAAAAATAACTTTGGGAACACCTTCTTTGGGTCACCCGGTAAACGTTATCTGCGAAGCCTGATCAAACAAATCTCGGGCTTTATGGAATTTTAATGACAATCTTGTGTCTGCAATAGGAGTTTGCAACGCAACCGCGACCAACATTCACAGAAGCCACAATGGAAGTGCTGGGCTACGTCGTAGTCAATGTCGTAACGCTGTTTCGCGTGGATCAGCGAAGTTCAGCGACATTGGGTCGGATAATAGTTGGATGGGACACCGTCCTCTACTTCCAGACTTCGTAGTGACCTATGGTTCGGATCCCACGTAAAGCTGTAAGTCCATCATATGACCTTGGATGTTACGAAGGAGGTTAAACAACCCCATCATTACATTTACAATGAAGTGGCTTTATTTCCTTCCTCAACGAGGCAACGATTGTGTTTATTTTTAGAAGGAATATAGTTAAGTAGTTTGATTGCTATTTAAAAAACTTAAATTTATTTCTTTGACATTTTATCATTTTTTATTTTGGATGTTTTATATTTTTTAGTGTGGAAAAAAAAATGAAAGTAGTCACCATTTTTCTACCTTTGTCTTAAAGTTTGATATTTTTAATTTTTTACTTGCGTTTTAGTTGGCTGCGGTAGACTTACCTTCCACTGTATATTGTCGGCCATTTTCAGTTGTTCCCACGTCACTCGTATTGGATCTATTCTCCCTTAACTGCATCTTCTATCTTCAGGATCTGTCGTAAAAGACGAATTTTTTCGTCGATAGGTTTTATATCTCAATTGTGCAATGTCCCGGTAATTGCTTCTGGCAAACCCATTCACATCGTCTCCGACCTTTTGGGGTAGTTTTCGCGGTAGTTGGGTTGCAATGACTACCTCAGCCGCGTCGACTTTCGTACCGACGACCTTTAAACCTCGAATCTGACATTAAAAGGTGGACTGAAACTTCCGAAGTTCGTTGGATTTGAAGCTCGAGTTTTGCAGATCGAACAGGGTGGGCAGGTAGGGCTCGATGATGCGTTTTGAGTATCCATACTTCGTATAGCTATTTTACAGCTTCCCCATATTATGCATCCGTGCTTACGAATCTCTCTCGAAGAATTTGGGCTTCCTTTCGTAACTTCCCCCATTAGATAACGAAACTGTTGGGCGTTGAAGTCTTTTCGGACGTGGGAACTGTGAAACGTCCACAATATGAGACCACTCAAAGGGATTGACGTCAAACGTTGAGAAAATTCATGATAGGGTAAGTTTTATGCCTTGTGATAGAAGACTTATTACGATTGAGAATTGGCGGATTCGCTTCTTCAGTAGCTCGAGGTTATTTTAAGTATTTTTCTACAGACAGAAGGCACTTCTCGCTAATCGTGTTTCTTTTCGAAGACTCTTCCATATCTTGTAGGAATCCCTCTTCCAAAGTCTCCTGACTTTTTCCAGAAGCCAACATTTTCTGATGACGACGAAGGGGTGTTCACTGCTGTTGCCAACCTTTGGAAGAAATGAAACATGGTCATGATTAGACAACCCATAATCTATAACGCAATTTCCTGATCCTTGATTGAACAATTCATAATCTTATAACCCACTTTTCTGTCAGAGGGAAATATTTTCGGAGATTATTCTCCTATTTCATGAGGATATTATACAGTGTCCACAAAAAAAATCTTACAAATTTAACTAATTTTAAATGTAATTTGTACAATTATTTTGTAGGCACCATACATATACATACACACACACACACATATATATATATATATATATACATACATACAGTCTAGGGTGACAACTTCTTATAGGGATAAAATTTGAAATTCAAAAAATTTGCCGGCCATTTGTCCAATGCTGCCACCCTATGAGGAAACACCGTAGACGAAATCTCATGAAATTCGGAAAGCATTTAGGGGTGCCTCGAGTCACATGAATGAAACTGTCGCGCGGAAGAAATTTCAAGAATGAACAAGTTTCGACAACGCTTCAAAAACAAAAATGTTTCGAGAATGCAAGTGTATTATATAATTTAATAGAATTGTTTCCTTTATTTCATACTATAGATTATGCAAATCGATTAATTTATTTCATTAAATTAAAATTTTCATAAATAACTCGTTAAATAATATGATGTGTATCAATCTTTGGATGATCAGCTTTTGGTGCTTCAAGTTCATTTTGCATACGACTGCCTGACTGAAAACAACGCTTAGAAGTTCTCTCCCGATTCTTTTAAGATATCTAAGGTAATATTTTTAATTTTGATACATTGATTATATTATTATTGGAAATTGTTCTAGAAAAGTTTCATTAATTAAAGGCGTACATGGAATGCATGGGACCATCATCTGGTCCAGATATCCTCCTATTCTCCCGCTTCAAAGAGACGTGGAATACAATTTGCCAAGATAAGTACAAGACCCTGTCAGACCTTCCATCGAGTCTGAATGAGGATCGAGAAGAACTGATCGCTTGCTGGAATCTATATCTGACAAAACATCAGCCGAGGGATGATTACCGTGAATTCTTGGAGTTGTCGATTACAATCCTTGGAGGTAATTTACCTAACTTTAGGTTTCGGCGACCTGGAGCACTTCACCGAGCACGTTGGATGGCAAAAGTAATTTATTCATTAAAAATCCTGCTGCTTTCCCATCAGTTCAGACTTACAACTCGTGAAATGTCTGGCTTAAAACGATTTGTATTTTTTGCCCTGGAGTTATATGTCAGCACGTGGTTCACGGCCAGCAGTCCTTCATCTGCTCCCGGAACGATTTGAAGCTTCTTCAAGACCAGGCAAAGTACCACGATGAAAAGATCTCAGCATCCTGCCTTAGTGTCCTCGGTCGTCACTTATGGTACCTCAGCGAGTACTTGACTGGTCTCGCACTCTTTGATAAAGGTATCAATGCAACGACGAAAAAGAATATCGCTCGATCAATCCTCGAAAAAGAAGCTGCTGAAGATCCTCCAAAGCGAGCCCCAATACCTGCTGTTTCTTCCATTTCAACAAAGCAGCTCTCGGACTTTGCCTCGAAAGGATCAAAGCTTCTCTTTGAACTTCTAAAAATTAATGATGGTTTCTTGTCTAGGAACCAGAGACCTGGCCGGACGACGAAGATTTCAAGACTGGTTTGACTATAGTTGAAGGACAAAGTCGTCAATGACATGGCATAGAGGGGAATTGCCTTGATCCAGGCCTTCAATACAAAGATTACGAAGAATGAAGAACAGCGCCAACATCTCTTGCAGGTTGTTGAGGATCATAGGAAGTCTCAGCCTGGTACATTGAAAAAGGGGTATGGCTTGAGGAAAAGCAAGAATTAATGGGTGGTCTACAATTGAATGAAAGACACCCTGGAATATAACTTATTTAGTAAATATATTATTTACTTATTACGATTGGAGTACGCCTGCACTTAAACCTTATGAACTAAAACTAACGTTTATTTACATTAATTAAAAAAATATTAATTTATTTTTACTAGGTAATGAATAATTAATTTTTGTTATAAGGAGAATTATTTACCTCACTTGAGACACCCTTAAATATTATCTGAATGACCTAATATTTACAGTACATTGTTTTCTCATGTAGTAGCAGCATTGAACAAATGGCCAATAAAAAACTCCAACTTTCGATTTTTATGGACACCCTAACATACACATATAATACATATATATATATATATATATACATACATATACATAATATACACACACAT